>SZWC01002583.1:30886-64907 GCA_023375785.1 Penium margaritaceum | reverse complement strand
GAGAGAGAGGGAGGGAGGGAGGGAGGGAGAGAGAGAGAGAGAGAGAGAGAGAGAGAGACAGAGAGAGAGAGACAGAGAGAGAGTTGACGAGATAGAACGACTCGGGAAGTGCTCGTCGAATGTGGGGTTCACTCGATAGTTGTAGATTATTTTTCCATGAGCAGTATTTCGGACGCACGTTAAACATGAAGCTCCTCTACTTCCATGTTGAGTTGTTGGAGCAGATAGGTTTTGAGGTTCTTGAAGCTGGATAGCTTCCGGTAGAGGGCTTCACTGATTCAAACTTGTCGGCCGGTGCCTCCCATCGTGCCAGATGTGGACCCGAAGAGCAGCACCGGAGGCGTAGGGTTTGCCGAGCTTGAGGGGTCTGTCACCGGGTCAGCCGTCGAGTTCATCGATATTGTGTCATTCACCGAGAAAGCTGCCAGTACTATCTGGTTTGCCTGGAGAGCGTTAGTGTTTGCCTATTGTTGATCCACCATCGCCGAAGTGTTCGCCGGATTTTGCTGCTCGTCACTGGCTGTGCTTTCTCTTTTCACCATTGTTGTTACAAGGTCTACGATCTTTTGAATGATGGTGATGTTCTGAAGACTCGTGCGAGGTTGTTGCAAGGTAGTTTATGAATTGGTTGTCCCTCCAGCATCGCTTTGGTCTCATACCAAATGTTACGCCAACAAAAACGTAGGTGGCTCACAGGAATGAGGTGCACGGAAATTTGTTTGCGCGGCCGGCGCCACGTGGATCGAGGGAGGATCCCTGGCCTTTGGGCCGTTGGACAGGATGACGTTAGGGTCAGAGACCCTCAAGCACTGTGGTTTTGACCTAGTTGGCCAAGGATTCTGTTCAATATGTTACATTGGTATCAGAGCGCCGAGATTCGACTTTGACGTGCACATGTAGAGGGCGGCTCACTCTTAAGGTCGGGGAGGGTAGTGCGCGACCGGTGCCAAGTGGATCGAGCGGGGGTCCTTGGCCTGTGGGTCATTGGACAGGATAGCTTGAGGGTCAGAGACCCTCAAGCACCGCGGTTTGGACATAGTCGGCGAAGGATTCCGTCCAATCCGTTACAGTGATAAACGATTTGAAAAATGAGGATAAACGAGTATTTTGTATTAACTAATAAGTGTTCTTGAATAACAAGTTTTAGAGTGCTCCGAGCAAGCATATTGTGACGAGACTTAGAATGAGGCATATGTTGGGTCCTCGGCGCTCAAGACGAGCGACACGTGCGGGGTCGTGCTGTGAGTGGCTCCTTTGAGAAGTTTTGCCAAGAAGTACGGGGGCTTCGAGAACATTGAGGCGCGGAAAATTTCCAGACGTCGCGACGTCGATATGGTCCTAGGTACTTATGCCTGCCATTATGGACCATCATGGAAAGAGGTCGATGTCGTCGGTTTCTTCTGGAACGGTACACCGGATGTCTGAAAATGTGGTCAAAATTTCTTAGGCCGATTGGCGTAAAACATTCAGATGTCCATGCAAGGTGGGCCACGAATGCCATGACAGAAATGGCCACTCGCGAAGTGTAGGGGCTCGTGTACATCAGGGACATAAGAGTCTTGGAAAGGTTTGGCGTTTGGGCGAAATAGCCAGCATGTCCACAATCCCATAGGGCAGACGCTGCCATATCCGCGAGCGGAAATTTATGTCCCCCATATCCGTAACACTAAAAGGTGAGAAAGCCATATCCGCACTAGTCGGCGATATCCACGCCATGTCCACTACTATGAACATTACTAGGCCATACCTGTATGGCGGACATATTAAAAAGCAGTTGACATGGGGTGATTATCTTTTGCGTTAAATTTTTATGTGCACATGCAGTCATTGGAGTTTTCCGCTGTACGATAATGGTAGGCATCGTAAGAACACTGCTTAAGCGAGGTGAAATTACATTGTCCAATCGCTATGTCGTCAATGGGTAACACGAATGTTCTCCCACAGAAACACCATTGTATTGCTTAGGGAAAACCTTTCTGCATGTACAAATCCACCGGACTCTGTCGATCTCTTACCGATGTTCATTCCCGACATAATGCTTTCATACAAAAACCGTCCTTGATATTGGCGGTTGCAACTGAAAACTGTAGCACCTGGTCGTTGCTGTCAGCATCCGCCAACCTGTCAACGTCATTTTTTCCCCAATGTTCACAATGCCTTCCTTTGCACAAAGTTTGATGTGTTGACGTTGTGTTGCATGAGTAGCGTGGATGTACGAGGATGTTCATGTTGACGGTTGACTTGTGCGGGAAACGGACAACCACCACGTACACGTGCCACATTGTCTATTTTGTGGACCATGCATCCATCATGTCAACGGCCGGTGGCAAGTCCTTCGCCTTCGGATGTCATGTTGAGGGTATTCTAGAGTCTCACATTGGACCTTACAGTCCACCACTGTTTGTAGCAGGGTCCAATTTCCCGTCATGCTTCTGAGACACCCACCTCGATAGGCTACCGTGCCTCATGGACGAGGACGTTAACGCTCATGAGCCTGGTGAGTGTGGATACGTCGTCTATTTACATGCATGTTTACATAAGAAGTACCCATTTCAACCGAGATGGCTATCCAGTTGCAGTGGGCAGCCTCCCGTAGGCGTAGGTCATCCGACATTCATGGGGTTTTGGTACCAAGTGGACTAATACGCGCACAACTCAACGAGCCAGGTCTCGTGTCCCAATCCCCATCCACCCAAAACCTGGTGTATGATGAGCACTTTGAGCATGAGCAGCGTGCTCAAGTGTTCCTCATTTCACCAGAGCAAGCAAGACACACCCTCAGGCTATCTCGCCCGAGTCATGCTGCTGGTGAAAACTGTGTCCCGTCCTCTTCTTGTGTTCTGTTGTGGTTTTTGCGGTGTTCATTGAAAGTGGACCTCTCCATTTGTTTGTTTTGCATTGTCCTCAAACGATGAGGCGTCAGGTCAAGCCCCAACGCGCAGGAAGGTCAAGCCAACTTTTCCTCCTGGGATGTCATTCCAGAACATGGCGGAGGCACGTGCAGCAGTGGATGACTACGCCATCATCAACTGCATGACTATCCGGTGGCTACGCGATGAAAAGACGTGGTTCACTGCACGTTGTGGGCAGTTCAAGGAGAAAGGTTTTCCACGGATTCCACGTGCGCACCTCACCCCAAACAGAGCAGCCGTCAACGTCTCGGAGTTTGTGGACGGTCACAAGTGTGTCTCTGGAGTAGGCCGTGATGATCATGCGAAGACTGTCAAGTGGGTGGCACGGAAGATTGAGTCAACGCTCAAGGGAAACCCTACAACCGACATGAAGACGTTGTCCGTAGTCGTGTGCAAAGGAAATGACAAAGCGGTAGACAAGAACACGATGTATCGGGCCAAGTCGAAGGCGTAGAAGAATCTCATCGGCCCAAAAGCCCTTTCGTGGAGCCTCTTCCCAGTCTATTGTGAGTCGGTAAGACATTATGTCATGTTTTTGCATGTATTCCCCTTTACTCCAATGTGTCTGTGGCATGCTTGTAACAGTTTATTTGTCATGCATTGTAGCTGAAGCGTGTTAACCGTTACATACACACACTTTGGTTGAGGCATCCAAGGACGTTGTCTTCTATCGTGCGTTTGTGGCACCAAGAGCCACAGTCTTGAGTTTCCAGCATGCTCGTTGGATCGTGACAATGGACGGCGCCCATCTAAAAACCGGTCACAAGTAAGTGCTCCTCATCAGCTAGTTCTCTGACGCCAACAACAACGCAGTGCCGATGGCGTGGGAAATGATTTATGGGGAGAATGAGGACAGCTGGAAATGGTTTTTGGAGCAGTTGGCGTCCGCGTATCCCACGACGGCTGAAAAGGGTATCATTGTCATTTTGATCACGGCCAAGGTCTCTTGAAAGCTGTGGAGAAAGAGTTGACGGGGGAACATCACACCTATTGCTGCTTTCACGTATGGCAAAACATAAGGCTCAAGTTTGGCAAGCAAGCTGGGTTGTAACGGGTCGAGTCTCCAGCTCCTGCTCTTAAGTCGTCGTCGGAGTTCGCATAATGGTATTCTCAGTCCACGTCAGGGGTTCACCCCCATCGCAGGACTGAGGGGCAATCGTCATCAACGACCCAGAGCAGGGAGACTCGAATGTTTCAAGTCTCTGAAGGCCCATTTCCGTTTTTAACCCTACCCATAGTTTTGAGACCCAAACTAGGGGTTTTTACCTTGAACTCGTGTGTTTGCATGAGTTATTTTGTTCATTTTACGTCGAATGTTGTCGCAAATGAACTTCAATTTACGTGTTACCATTCTGGCATGAAACTGTCGCGTGCGAGGCACACTGGCAATTTCGTGCCAGCTCTTTTGTCCTCACCCTCGCTCCCCCTATCCCTCGTCCTTGCTTGCTCCTTTGCAAGGAGGGCGAGGGGGGAGCGAGGGCACGAGGGCCTCGAGGCCTCGCACTCGAGGCCCTCGTGGCCCCTCAGCCGCCGATCGCGCTGAGGTCGCGATCGGCGGCTAGCGGCTGGCCTGCCGGTGGCCGGCCGGTCGCTTGGCCGGGTGCCGGCCGGCAGCGGGCTGGCCGGCGGCCAGCAAAATGCTGGCCCCCGGCCAGTCCTCGCTAACACGAGGGGTGGTGCGCAACCACCCCTCGCTTCAGCGAGGAGGGAGGGCCGAACCGGCCCTCCCGCTACATTCCTCCACACTTATTATAAACCGTCTCGGTTCATGAACAACAAGCAGGATTGTCAGTTAGTGAGTCATCAACATTGTGAAAGAAAATTGATAATTTCAATCACCAGCTAGACATGAACACGTGCATGGTACTTGGACCTAAGCTGTAGCTTGTACGTCAGCACGACTAGCGGCCTCCCCCCTTTAAGCTGGAGCGCCCACGCGACAACCATGTTGGGCGTCCCCAACCACATATGGTCGATGTCCATGAATGCTGTCCCGTTGTTCATTTATTCCGCGTTCAGGTGGTACCTCCTGCCACGCGTTGATCTGTGCAAGGTGCAAGCTCGCTCCAGTACTTGTTAACCACCCCTGTGGGCAATCAAGATTCGGGCTCCCATGAATTATGTTCAGGTCCACAACCGGCCCAATGAACGAGGTACTCCCTAACAACGCGCGACTGAAGAGTACGCTCTCGGTGCTGGAGTAGGCGAAGGACCTCGTATTGGCCGTCGGCAGCAAGGACTACTGGCGGTGGCTAAACGGTTCCGTCTGTCGTGTATGGAGCCAGCAGGCTCACATGAAACACGTCATGTATCTTCATACTCGATGGAAGTAGCAATCGGTATGCCACTGGCCCGATGCGTGCCACAATGGGAAACAACCCAATCCACTTTGGTAGAAGTTTTCTTGCCCCTGGCGACTTCAGCGGAAGGTTTTGGGTGCTAAGCAGCACTTTGTCACCGATGTCAAACGAGACCTCCCGGCGACCTTTGTCAGCGTATGCCTTTTGTCGTTGCCGAGCTGTTTGAAGGTGACCCTTCGCCCCTTGTAACAAGGAGTCGATACCCTCGGCAAAGGCTTGAGCGGAAGGAACCTGTCCTTTTGTACTCCCACTCTTTACCAATGAAGAGGGTACCACTGGATGCCAACCACTGTTCAACACGAACGGTGTGAACTGTATGGACTCGTTCACCGAGTTGTTCACCGCAAACTCTGCATGTGCTAGGAATTTGTCCCAATCATGCATGGCAGGGTCCATGCACATGCGTAGCATCTTCTCCACAGTGCGATTCATGCGCTCTGTTTCTCCGTCAGTTTGAGGGTGAAATGCTGTCGACATTTGCGACTCACTATAGAAGTATTCGTGCATCTTTTGCCAGAACTGACTAGCAAATTTTCAATCTTGATCGGAGATAATACGCAACGGCAAGCCGAGGTACTTTACGACACCCTCAAAGAAGAGACGAGCAGTCTCCTCTGCGTTTACGTCAGTGGTTGTAAGAATGAAGTGTGTCATCTTCGTCAAAAGATCCAAAACCACTAGTATTGCATCGTGGCCACGGGCCGTGTCCCGAAGACCATTAATGAAGTCCATGCTGACGCACTCCTATGGAGTCCAGGGAATGGGAAGCTGTTGGAGGAGTCCAGCAGGCTTCTTGTTACTAGCCTTATTCCGAAGACATGGGTCGCATGTCATGCAATACGTATGGACATCGACACTGCATCCTGGCCACCAATAGTGGTTTGAGAGTGCCTGCCCGGTCTTTCGGGATCCCACATGACCTGTGACCGGCGGGTCGTGGAACTGAGAGATAATCTTTGCTCGAAGGTCTTCCAAGTTTGGCACAACAACTTGTTCTCCGTGCCAAAAGATTTCTGCGGCCTCCACCAATCTGTGCTTGTCCAGATTTCAGGAGTCTTGAAACCAAGAATCCGCACAGTATCCCATCCGGATCCTGTTTACAAAACCATTGCAATGGATAATCTCTCGTGGTGGTTACCGCAGAGGTGCACGGGGATCTGGTGATTGTACTGTTGCTGTTGCAATGGCCATAAAACATCCGCCAACCTCGGTGGTTGCTTTAACTTCCACGGGCTGACAGCTTAGTGGATCAGCCACATTGATGCATCTTGGCCGATGTTCCCACGTGAACAAGAATCGGCTCAGGTATTCGCTCCAACGCGCCTGTCGTCTTGACAGGTTCGGTTGCGTTTGAAAAAACACCAATGGATTATGGTCGGTCACAGCTGTCACACCCTCTTCAGCACCCTTGAGGTAGCAACGCCACATCTTGAAAGCATGTACTACTGCAAGAAACTCTTGATCCCCATTTGTATACAGCGTTTCCGCGGAGATGAGCTTCCGGCTCTCATACGCAACTGGATGACTGTTCTGCATGAGGACGGCTCCGAGTCCTACTACTGACGCATCACATCGAACCTCCCACGGTTGCGATGGATCCGAAAGAGCTAGGACAGGCGCCGTGGATAGAAGCTCATTGACTTTGAGAAATGCGTTCTTGCAATCAGATTTCCATTCCCAACGCACGTCTTTTTGCATGAGCCTGGCTAGTGGTGCTACCGGGGTCGAATACCCTTGCCTAAACCGTCAAAAGTAGTTTGCCAGGCCGAGGAAAGACCAAATCTGCCCAACATTTTCTGGGCGTGGCCAGTCCACAATAGCTTGGACCTTTCGTGGGTGGACACGGATGCCGTCCTTGCCGACGATGTGTCCAAGGTATTTGAGCTCATCTTATGCAAACTTGTGCTTACTCACTTTCGCATAGAACTTCTGTTCCCGAAGGATTGCGAGAACTCCACCAATACACATTTTATCTCTTGTGGCGTGCCTTCCTTCATGTCGTCCTCTATGTTTTGCAGCTGCGCCAAGAAGTATCAACAACCTTGTCGAATACTTCTCTTGACCTGCATCGCAGACAAGCCGGCATGGACTTTGAGTCGGGTCGGTGATGATTCCGTACTCGGAATCAACGTAAAGTGGCGCTGTCCTTTCCAAAGGATCAAACACTTTGATTCAAAGCACATTAGAGCCTTGTCCTCACAGAGCCTGGGATCGCCTAGCACCATGTCAAACGGGTCAAGAAGGTTGAGTACTCTCAACGTGACACTCTGTGTATACCCTTGAATACAAATATTCGCTTTACAAGTACCGATCACGGGTACCGTACGGTTGTCACCGACAACAACTGCGCCATTCGATGGCTCGAACTCCAGGCCAACCTGTCGGGTAAAGCCAAGGCTAACAAAAGAGTCGTCTCCTCCAGTGTCAGCAAGTAGTTTCACGGGAGTACCAGCTAGTTGTCCTTTGAAATGCATTGTCATATTACCTCCACTCTTCCGAGTGAACAAGCGCGACGACGGCAAGCCAAGTTTGTGATGAACACGGAATCTGTACGATGAGCGTCGCAACTCCCATGATTCACCCACTCGAGTCCACACCTTGCGGGCACGTGTGAATTTGGCTAGCATCTTCCAGTCTTTAAATGTGAGTGGGTGGAAATCGTCGACTAAAGGTACCACGAACGTGATTGAGCTAATTGCTTTGAGGGCATTTGCTTCCATCCCTGTGTCACACAATTCTTGCACAGTGGCTGGTGTCGCCACCACTAAGCATGTACAATCATGCATCTCGTCCGGAGATGCAAGGTTTAGTGGACAATGTCGGTCAGCAAGTTTAGAATGCGGTTCAACAAGGAGAGAAAACAACAGAGAAATTTGAACTCGTCAAAAACTCAAATTTTTTAACATCCTCATGTGAAAACATGAACCCACACTCGTGATCCAGTTTTACCCCTGAGTGGTCCCCACTAACGTCACTCAGGGGTGGGGAAAACCTGCCCCACAACCTTGTCCGTTACCACGGCTGGGCCCATTGCCGCGACCGCGACCCTGTCCACGGCCCTCTCCGCGGCCTCTTGGTGCACCATGCCCACGAGACATTGCTACTGCAGCTAACGCCGTGGCCTCATGTCCACCACCAGCAGCCTCAGGGCACTGAGCCCTAAAGTGGCCCGCTCGCATACAGTTGTGGCAGAGCCCTTCGCGGAAGGCTGCGTTGCGACGCTCAGGCGCCGCCTGCAGCTCGTCATTCTCGCGGCTGCGCTTGTTATTGGGGCCCTTGTGTCCACCAGCTTTCTTGGCTGGAGGGCTTGCAGGCTGCTTGCCCTTGACCCCGTCTCGCTGTCTAGCTGACCCACCAGCCCCTGCGGCATCCATGCGCATGTCGCGGCCTTGCTGTGCACGCACGTTTGGCCGTCATCAGAGTAATGCTTCGGGTTCGCCGAATACACTTCGCTCATGTAGTCGCGCAACGTCCTCCAGCTTGTCCAAGCTTGGCCAATGGCTATCGTGGTGGTCTTGTCATTCAGCTTCTCACTGGCGAGACCATCACGCAAGTACTCCAGCAGCTTGCACTCCGGGTACTTGAAGGTCTGAGTCCCATTGCCCTCGGTGAAGCTTTCGGCTTCCTCCATGAGTGCCGTGAACTCGCTCAAGTAGGATTCGAGCGAGCTGCCCAGCTTCTTTAAGTCCTTGATCTTGTGGAAGGCGCGCTGCGCCTCCTCACATTGAGTGCACATTTTGCGCATGATCGCGTAGAAGGCCTCCCACGGCATGGGCTGCCACTCGAGGTGCGGCTGTTGCGCACTCCACTCCTTGACCACATACTTGAAGAGTTTGTCTTGAAGCCGCGTCGTGGCAAGGTCGCCCCACTGGCTGAGTGGAGCCTTGTGGACACGTAGAACGTGCTCCATGCAATTCAGCCAGTTGGTCAGCTTCACACCCTTCCGGAAGATCTCCACACTGTGGAGGAAGGACGTGTTCATGACCGACCCTGAAGTCGTCGAGGTAGGCAAGTCGTCGCTACCACCGGCAGTGGCATCCGCAGCTATGGCACGCTGTGCTTGCTGCTGCATCCGCACCTAGGTCACACTATGCAATGCCTTGTTGAGGTGTTGACATCGGCGGCTTGCCTCATGGGAACCCAGGCGCTACTGCTGGCGATCACGGTCGAGGTCCCTGATGCTCTGTCCGACGTGGGCCAGCAGGTTGGCAAACGCGAACTTGAGCTCTGATGTCATCAAAGCATCGGCGATAGCCTCCAAGGCCTCGCGTTTTCCATGCACCCTTATCGACTACAGGAGGGTATGGTTCGCGTACACGCCTCAAAGGAGTCCCACCTTTTGGAGGAGACTGTCGTCGGCGACGACGCTCGAGTGGGTGCTGCCCTGCCCCATTGCGGCCACATCGTAAGAAGGGGGGTCTGCCCCCAGTCCTCCAAGTGGTGCCGTATCTCCACCATCGGTGGTGATCTTGAGTCGGCCTACCGCCTTAGTAGCAAACTCCGTGAGCCTAAGATGGTCATTGCAAATTGCCTTCGGGGCGACGTTGTCCGGCTCGTTCTCGCGGGAACTTCCCGTGTGGCTGCTTTCAGCGCCCTTGCTGCTCTCGGTAGTCTCGCTGTCGTCGGCAGCTTCAGGCGATGCGACGGGCGCCTTGCCCTTATCGAGCAATCGGTTCGAGTTTTTCACACGACGATGGTGATGTTCGCGATCCTCGTCGCCTTCGCCATCGTCGGCGTCGTGCTCTTTGTCGGGTCCCCCTTTGGGAGATCCTCCTCCATCACGTCGTCCGTCGCATGGGGGTCGCCCACGTGCGCGTCGACGTGCTCGCCGAGCACCTTTTCGGCCTCCGCACACTTCTCGGTATTGCCGAGGTTGGCGTCAGTTGCCTTCGGTGATACGGTTGCCTTTGGCGGTACGGTTGCCTTTGGGTTGGCAACCGTGCTTGCAGCGGCGGCTCCCAAAAGTTGGAGTCCGCCGAGAGCTCATGCTGAGGCCGACACCACCTTGCCCTTGTTGGTCTTGGACGGTCCGGCACTTGCCATCTCGTTGCCCGTGCAACTAGTACGTGAAGACCGTTGTGAGGATCACCCCACAACGTTAAGGAGGAATCGCCTCCCAAAAACCCCTTGCTCTCACGATCGGTGAGGCAATTATAAATCAATTTTCTATGTTCCTACGCTGCCAGGTCCGCACAAGGTCGTGGGTTTTGAAACTAGTCTTCCTAAGCCGTGACTCACGGTGATAGGTAAGGACTAGTACCTAGGAAAACGGAAAACAACAATACAAGGGAATAAGAAGAAGTGTGAGTACCGCTCACAAACTAGGACAAAGAGTAAGAAAACCTGGATAAACAAGCAAGTACAGGGTCAAGAAGGAAAAGACTAATTTTCTTCTTGTCTTCTTGTCTTCTTATCTTCTTGTCTTCTGGTCTTCCTTGGTCTCTTCTTGCACCTTCTTGGCACACCTTGCCCCCCCTTGGAGGCACCTTTCTTGTGCTCCACAGCAATGTGGCGGCCTCCAAAAAGTAGAGCTTTTCTCCTTCATATCTTTCTCTCAGGTCGTGAGAGTCTCTGGTATTGGACAAAGGTGCTGCCCCTATTTTTGGTTGATGAGGAGCGGGAGGAGCCTTGAGAAGAGGGGAAAAGTAGGTGGTTTTGGGATGGGTACTCCCTATCCCGTCCCAAAAAAAATTCCCTAGCCCACTGGGATGGAGAAGATACTGTGGAGAAGAAGCCCCAAAAAATAGAGCTTTTCTCTAGCTTCCTAACGCAATTTACGGTGCTTCAAACGATGAAGTGTAGATGCCGTAGTCCCGTTTGGGTTTTTTTGCTGCTGCTTGCAGTTGCCGGCGGCGTTTTATATAAGACGTAGCCGCCGTTTCCTTCAAACCCTTGGTCGCGAGGGTCGTCTGGCTCTGAGAGCCACTCTAACGGGTCGAGTCTCCAGCTCCTCCTCTGAAGTCGTCGTCAGAGTTCGCAGAATGGCGTTCTCAGTCCGCGTCAGGGGTTTACCCCCTTCGCAGGATAGAGGGGAAATCGTCATCAACGACCCAGAGCAAGGAGACTCGAATACTTCGAGTCTTCGGAGGCCCATTTCCGTTTTCAACCCTACCCCTGGTTTTGGGACCCAATGCGGGGGTTTTTACCTCGAACTCGTGTGCTCGCACGAGTTATTTCGTTTGTTTTATGTCGAAGCTCGTCATAGATGAACTTTGATTTACGTGTTGCCGTTCTGGCGAAAATCGTCGCATGCGAGGCACACTGGCGATTTCGCGCCAGTTCTCTCGTCCTCACCCTCGCTCCCCCTATCCCTCGTCCTCGCTTGCTCGTTTGTAGGGAGGGCGAGGGGGGGGAGGGGGAAGGGCACAAGGCCTCGAGACCTTGCCCTCGAGGCCCTCGTGGCCCCTCAGCCGCCGATCGGGCTGAGGCCGCGATTGGGGGCTGGCAGCTGGCCGGCCGGTGGCCAGCCGGTCGCT
Organism: Penium margaritaceum; assembly: GCA_023375785.1. Classification (NCBI taxonomy): domain Eukaryota; kingdom Viridiplantae; phylum Streptophyta; class Zygnematophyceae; order Desmidiales; family Peniaceae; genus Penium; species Penium margaritaceum. The sequence goes on along the minus strand of SZWC01002583.1, from coordinate 53,159 downwards.
TGGCCGACCGCCGGCCGTCCAGCCGGCCGGCAGCAAGCTGGCCGGCGGCCAGCGAAATGCTGGCCGCCGGCCAGCTCTCGCTGACGCGAGGGGTGGTGCGCAACCACCCCTCGCTTCAGCGAGGAGGGAGGGCCGAACTGGCCCTCCCGCTACATGGGTACAGGTTTTCCTGGCTGGTACATGCGCTGACACCCGCAGAGTGGCTGCGGTGTGAAGAACATCTGCGTGCTGTGAACTCCAAAGCTATAGTGTACCTCCTCAGAGCAGACGGTGTTGGCAGCATTCCAAAGGAAGAGTGGGCGAGACTGTACTGTCCTTTCGGACGTGAAGGGCACACAACGTCAAATGCGGCTGAGTCTTTGAACGCACGCATCGTCGAGTGCTGGAAACTGTTACCTTTCTACTGCTTTGTGTCCCTGTACACATGGGTTCAGCGCTTGCTTTCAAATCGGCGCAGACTGAGCAAGTCATGAGATGGACAACTTGTGCCAACGCCAACAAAGCAGCTCTGAACAGCATCGTCTTAGCACACGGCAACGAGGTGGTGGAGGAAGGTCCGCACTCTGCGGGCGTGACGAGGCCTAGCAACAACACCTGCATGGTGAACGTGCTGGACCAGACTTGCACGTGCGGGGCGTAAAGGGAGTGGGACCATCCATGTGCTCATGCTTGCGCCTTTGTCATCGGCCGTGGAGAGCTGCCCAAGCCACTGTGCGACGTTGGACTCACACGTATGGCATACAGTCGCACATATAACTTCCCCATGCTAGGCGTTAACCCAACGTTGCTTAAAGTCAAAGAGGGGGTGTTGTGGCAGTAGCCGGGCCCTAAAATGGGTGCACGGCGGTCCAAGAGCGCACGTTGGGACCATGAGGACAAGGGTCAGAAGAATTACATCCGTCCCCGTTGCGGCCAAAAGGGAGACACAATGGAAAAGTGTGAGAAGGAGCCTGTTGTTGCTCCTGCTGCAGAGGCAGCTACCAATGCTCTTCAATGCTGGCTACAGTGCGCAGATGACGCTGTCAAAGCAGAGGCCAATGCTGTGTGGTGGCCTCCAACCGAGACCCAAGTGGAAAATCAGGCTGGAACAGCTGCTACTTAAGTTGCTGCAGCTGCCACTGGCCCCCCCTGCACCACAGTAGCAGCGACACCAACAGAGGGCAAAACAGTAGACACCATTGTTCTGCCTTCGGACGACAGCCTACGCAACATCATCTTGGGCATTGGTGCTGGCTGGGGATGGACAGGCCAGGCAGGACGCAGGGTCACAAGTGCGACTGCAAGTAGAGTTGTTGCTGCAGCCTCTGCAGTCTTTCCGGCAACTGTAACGGTAAGAAGAAGCACTGCATCCACCACTGACGACATTGAGTACGACCCCAAGGCAGCGGACTACGACTCTGCCCAGTAAGAGATCTATGGTCCTGAACGGCACATTTTGAGTGACTCGGACGAGGAGGAGCAGGAGGACAACGACTACTTCGCTCACCCGCAGTAGTAGAGGGAGTGGGAGGAGCGCACTGTACATGAGCAGCAACAGGCATGCATAATGGATGGCTGGGAGGATTGCGCTAAAGAGTGGGATGACGAGCCCGTCTTCTTTTAGATTTTAAGTTAGATATCTTTTTTTCCATGAAGGTTACACATCATGCTAGTCCTTCATTTAATCCTTTCTGCAAATTGTTCATGCAACCATGTCATTTGTGCCCTACAGGTCATGCACAACTGGGGCCACATCAGGGCACACAATGTCCAAAGGGACAGGAGCACCAAGGTCTATTGTCGCCCTCACTTGGAAGCGAAAGGTAGCACTTCCGTAGAAGACAAGTGTTTACATGGATAGACCTTGAAGTGGTAGGACACCACTAGGGTGAGGAGGAGGTGGGGTAGGGAGGGAAAGATTGCACGTGCCCTTGGTGGAGGTTTTGTTTGGTAAGATGCTGTCACTTTTTGACCAAAAAGTTCTTCTGTTTGATGCTTAATGGTACCTGTTCACCATGCAAAACATCCATTTCCAAGACAAACACAGTTTGCAGAGCAAACAATGAATACACATTACATATGCTTAACTGGTGTCCAATAAGAGGGTGCCATCATTGTGTTGTTCATTCTCTTGCATCATCTTCAGTTTACACAATAGTTGGCTTTGGACTCCAACTGTTACCGCCGGTGGCAAGTGTGATGGAGTGTGGCACATCGTTCATATCCGGAGCAGGTCTCACATACATCCTCATGAGATTGAAGGACTGGGCACTAAGGCGAGTACACATTGTGAAAATGTACATGTGTCCATGTCATCATGGAACATGTCTCAAAGGTAACAGTTAGTGTCACGAGGACGAAGAAGTCTTCTACGACATGGAAGATACCGACTCAGAGGACTTTTTGTCTACCTCATCCACATCCGAGTCAGAAGACGATCAGGAATTTGTACACTGTAACCCATAATACTGCTGTGTCACAGGCAACTTGTGTCGTGCCTGTACGATCATGTCATGGATCTACTCTTTGCCCCCTTCAGTCTAGCGATGATTGGCCAGTGGACGCCCAGGTCCCTTCCTTGCAGGCTTTGCACATTGAGCACACATTACAACAACTGTGGAGCTCCTTTCCTACCAGTGATTCTTCACTGTTGTTAAATGTTCTGCTTTGTCCGACAGTTAATGAGTACATGGTTCATTTTCCCATGAAGTTAATAATGATGTGCCCGTTTCTCCATAATGTACAAGTCCATGTTTCATAGTTCCCATTAGGGAGAAAACTACGGATCCTTGTGAGCAATGTGCATGTTGTTTTAGTTTCATTTGGATATTTGGGTCGATTTTCAAGTTAAAAGAGATGTGCTCATGCATAGAGTCCATACAAATCCATCCTTCACACATAATGTTCCCAAAGTACGTGTGAGTGGGAACAGAGACAACTGTGAGTGGGAACAGTGAGTATTCAATGGAGAATGTCTACTATTAGTCGCTTAGGGAAAAATGACTACTGTTAATCGTTTTACTTTCTCTTGGATATGTAGGTCATTTCATTTTGAAGTTGATAGCGACGTGCCCATGCATAGAGTCCATACAAGGCCATCCTTGACACGTAATGTTCCAAAAGTATGTGTGAGTGGGAAGAGAGACTAGTGTGAGTGGGAACAATGAGTAGTCAGTGAAAAATGACTACCGTTAGTTGCTTGAAGAAAAATGACTATTGTCAGTCGTTTTACTTTGTTTTGGATATGTGGGTTTGTTTGATTTGAAATTGATAGAGATGTGCCCATGCATAGAGTCCATAAAACTCCATCCTTGACATGTAATGTTCCCAAACTACGTGTAAGTGGGAGCAGTGAGTAGTCAATGGAAAATGATTACCATGTTCAACGATCCATCGGTCTCACAACCTTGCAAGACATGTTATGACTTCGTCCACAAACGGGTCCGTAGACTTCCAGGGTTCCCAACTGTTTGCACAATCTTTGGGTTGGGGTGAAGGCATCCCGTGTCCAGTCACCCAACACATCACTTCCAGTCACCCAACACATCACTTCCGGCCAGGATCCGAGGGTAGGGTGCATGTCTACGGTCCCACTCCCGCTTGATGAGCCTCCACTTTTGCTTTGCTTTGCTCGGTTTAGGCCATGTGACTTTCACGGACCAACCATTGTGTGTAGGCATCCTGGTAGGGGTAGGGTTCCTTCCCAAAGACATTGTTGCGCTATGAGATGCCAAGGGGGAGGGATTCTGTACATAATTGATCGCGAACTACTTCGAACCTTATAGTGTGCTATTGTAATCTACGTTCCCGGTTCAAAGTGTCATGTCATACAAGTTTGTGACCTTTCACAACGCAATGCACTCTTAACGTTGGCAAAGGATGTCAGCGTCAGAGCGACGTTTCGCGGCATGGACTAGTGGGTTTAATTGGAAACTTGTTGAAATGAATCACCGACCGGTTTGTAAACATCCCATCAATGTGGAGTGGACCCCCCCCTCCTAAATGGACACGCTTACTACAGTTTCAAACATCCGTGATGTCCACGCTCGACGCTTCATTTGTTTGCACAGGAAATTACCAAGACACTTGCCCGATAACTTTCAGGTGAAAGTGCCATTTTTTAGGACCGCACCAGATAACGGCCGACAACGGACATGTAGCGGGAGGGCCGGTTTGGCCCTCCCACCTCGCGATAGCGAGGGGGTGGCCGCAAGCCACCCCTCGCTATTGCGAGGATTGGCCGGTGGCCAGCCACCCGCTGGCTACAGGCTAGCCGGCGGCCGGCCGGTTGGGTGGCCGGCGGCCAGTCAAGTGACCGGCCGGCCACCCGCCGGCGAGCCAACAGCCGCCGATCGAGCTGGTGGCTCGATCGGCGACCAAGAGGCCGCGAGGCTTCGAGGGACGAGGCCTGTGGCCTCATGCCCCCACCCTCGCTCGCCCTCCACGCTCACGAGAACAAGCGAGCATGAGGGATAGAGCGAGAGCGAGGAGCGAGGTGCCCACAAAAAACATCGGTGCAAAATCGCCGATCGTGCCTCGCAAGCGACGATTTTGCGCCGACGTGTCTAAAACAAAATTCAAGTTTGTTTAGGACAAATTCTGGGTTTTGAAACCAGAAAACTCATGCGAATGCACGAGTTCGAGGTAAAAACCCCCGGTTTGGGTCCCAAAACCAGGGGTAAGGTTAAAAGCGGAAATGGGCCTCCAGAGACTTGAAACATTCGAGTCTCCCTACTCTGGGTCGTTGATGACGATTGCCCCTCAGTCCTGCAAAGGGGGTAAGACCCTGACGCGGACTGAGAACGCCATTCTCCGAACTCCGACGGCAACTTCAGAGCAGGAGTTGAAGACTCGACCCGTTGCAGTGGTTCTCAGAGCTAGACGACCCTCGCGAGCAAGGGTTCGACGGAAACGGTGGCTACGTAACATATGAAATGCCGCCGGTAGTTGCAAGCAATAGCATAAACGCCAGAAGGGACTACGTCATCTACAATTCACGGATTAAAGCACCGTAAAGTACGTTAGAGAGCTTAAGAAGAGCTCTACTTGGTAGAGACTCTTCCTTCTAGCCTCTTCTCACTTCCAGAGTGCTAGGAGGATTTTTGTGGGGCAGGGTGGGGAGTTCCCACCCTCAAAAACCACAAAATCCTCCCCATTTCAAGGCTACTTCAAAACTCCTTCATCCAAAATTTGGGACAGCGCCCCTTCCCAATCTTAGGGACTCTCACGGCCTGAGAGCACCCTAAAAAGGAGGGTGACACCTTCAAGATTTTAGGCGGCTTGCCAACGCCGCCAGCTGAAGGGAGACGCCACCTACGAATGCGAGGGGCGTCAAGGAGCGTGAATAGAAGACCAAGAAAGACAAGAAGACAAGAGGAAGACAAGAAGTTGGGAGTGAGATTGGAAGGCTTGGTAGGAAGTATTAGAATTCTCCTTGTTACTCTTTGCTCTTGTTTGGTGAGCGGCACTCACATTCCTCCTCATTCCATTGTGTTGTATTTTTCCGTTTTCCTAGGTACTAGTCCTTGCCAATCGCCGTGAGTCACGGCTTAGGAAGTCTAGTTCCAAAAACCACGACCTTGTGCCAACATGGTAGCCTAGGAAAATAGAAATTGAATTACCCTACTGATCTTTAATTTCGATATAATTTTTTTTTTGGTCGGCTTTGTTCAACGAATATGCTTTTTTGTCGAAGTAGTTTGGTGCCACCTAAACAATTTCTATTGGGTGTAAGTCATCAAAATTATTCAGGGCCCCGGGTTTGTACTGCTATCCTATCATATATCTTATTTCTTTCTTTGTTTGTGTGTACAACTATAGTTTTTTCCTAGTATTCCTAGCTCATGTCTCACGTATCGAATGAAATCTTGAGTGTCAGGGCTGTCAGGACAGTCCTGACTGTCCGAAACGTCAGAACTAGCGTGATCTCGGAACAGATTCCGGTCGCGCTTAGGTCCGATGACGCGGTTAACTGCAACTGGCAGCGTCGAACTTGCGCGACGCCAAATGTCGGGAACACCTTTTCTCTTTCGTTGAAAGTTAAGATGCCACCTAAATAACTCTAAGAGGAAAATCCATGGTCGAAAGTAAAGAACACTTAAATAGAAAATTTGAAAAACTCGAAATCAAATATCAGTAGGGTAATAAATGCCTCACTGATTGTGAGAGCAAGGGGTTTGTGGGAGGGGATTCCTCCTTAATGTTGTGGGGTGATCCCCACAACGATCTTCAATTGCTAGTCACACGAGCGACGAGATGGCAACTGCTGGACCATCCAAGACCAACAAGGGCAAGGTGGTGACGTTCTCACCAACCCCCCTCGGCGGACTCCAAATAATAGGAGCCGCCACCGCGAGCACGGTTGCCAATCCAAAGGCAACCGTACCGCCTAAGACAACCATACTGCCTAAGGTCACCGTACCGCCTAAGGCAACTGACGCCAACCTCGGCGACACCGAGAAGCGTGCGGAGGCCGAAAAAGTGCTCGACGAGCACGTCGACCCGTACGTGGGCAACCTCCACGTGAGGAACGACGCAATGGAGGAGGATCTCCCGGAGGAGGACCCCGACGAAGAGCACGACGCCGACGAAGGCGAAGGCGACAAGGATCGCGACCATCGCCATCGTCGTGCAGCGAACTTGAGCCGATTGCTCGAGAAGGATAAGGCACCTACCGCATCGCCTGAAGCTGCCAACGGCAGCGAGATTGCTGAGAGTAACAAGGGCGCAAAAAGTAGTCACACGGGAAGTTCCCGCGAGAACGAGCCGGAAAACGACTCCAAAAAGGCAATTCGCAATGATCGTCGTTGGCTTGCGGAGTTTTTTGTTGAGGCGGCAAGCCGACTCAAGATCACCACCGACGGTGGAGATACGACACCACTCAGAGGAATGGGGGCGGACCCCCCTTCCTACGATGTGGCCGCAATGGGGAAGGGCAGCGCCCACTCGAGCGTCATCGCCAACGACAGTCTCCTCCAAAAGGTGGGACTCCTTGGAGGCGTGTACGCAAACCGTACCCTCCTATAGTGGGTAAGGGTACATGGACAACGCGAGTCCCTGGAGGCTATCACCGATTCTTTGACGACATCAGAGCTCAAGTTTGCGTTCGCAAACCTGCTGGCCCACGTCAGGCAGAGCATCACGGACCTTGACCTTGATTGCCAGCTATAGCACCTGGCCGCCCATGAGGCAAGCCGCCGATGCAACACACTCGACAAGGCGTTGTAGAGTGTGACCCAGGTGCAGATGCAACATCGAGCGCATCATGCCATAGCTGCGGATGCCACTGCCCGTGGCAGCGACGACTTGCCTACCTCAACGACTTTGGGGCCGGTCATGAAGAAGTCCTTCCTCCACAATGTGGAGATCTTCCCGAAGTGCCTGAAGATGACTGACTGGCTGAATTGCATGGAGCACGTTCTACGTGTCCACAAGGCTCCACTCAGCCAATGGGGCGACCTTGCCACGATACGGCTTGAAGAAAAACTCTTCAAGTATGTGGTCAAGGAGTGGAGTACGCAGCAGCCGCACCTCGAGTGGCAGCCCATGCCGTGGGAGGCCTTCTGTGCGATCATGTGTAGGAAGTGCACCCAACGTGAGGAGGCGTAGCGCGCCTTCCACAAGACCAAGCACTTCAGGTAGCTAGGCAGCTCGCTCGAATCCTACTTGAGCGAGTTCACCGCACTCGTGGAGGAAGCGAAAAGGTTTACCGAGGGCGATTGGGACTCAGATCTTCAAGTACCCGGAGTGCATGCTGTTGGAGTACTTGCGCGATGGTCTCGCCAGTGAGAAGGTGAAGGACAAGACCACCACGACAGCCATTGGCCAAGCCTGGACAAGCTGGAGGGCGTTGCGCGACTACATCAGCGAAGTGTATTTGGCGAACCCGATGCACAACTTTGATGCATGACCAAACACGCGTGCACAGCAAGGCCGCGACATGCGCATGGATGCTGCACGGGTTGGTGGGTCAGCTGGACAGCGAGGCGGGGCCAAGGGCAAGCTGCTCGCAAACCCTCCAACCAAGGAGGTTGGTGGACACAAGGGCTCCAACAACAAGCGCAGCCGCGAGAATGACGAGCTGCTGGCAGCATGTGAGCATCGCAACGCAGCCTTCAGTGAAGGGCTTTGCCACAACTGCATGCAGCCGGGCCACTTTAGGGCTCAGTGCCCTGAGGTTGCTGGCGGTGGACAAGAGGCTGCGGCGTTAGCTGTAGTAGCAGAACCTTGTGGGGATGGTGCACCAGGAGGCCACGGACAGGGCCGTGGACAGGGTCGCGGTCGCGGCAATGGGCCCAGCCGTGGTAACAGACAAGGCCGTAAAGCGGGTTTTCCCCACCCCTGAGTAACATTAGTGGGGACCACTCAGGGGTAAAACTGGATCACAAGTGTGGGTTCATGTTTTCAGATGAGGATGTTAAACAACTTGAGTTTTTTACGCGTTCAAATTTCTCTGTTGTTTTCTCTCCTTTTATCGAACCGCATTTTACACTTGTTGACCGACATTCCCCACTAAATCTTGCATCTCCGAACGAGATGCATGATCGTACATGCTTAGTGGTGGCGACATCAACCACTGTGCAAGAGTTGTGTGACACAGTGATTGAAGAAAACACCCTCGAAGCAATGAGTTCAATCACGTTCGCGGTATCTTTAGTCAACGATTTCGACCCAGTCAGACGGGAAGGTGCTAGCAAAAATCACACGTGCCCACAAGATGTGGACTCGAGTGGGTGACACATGGGAGTTGCGACGCCCGTCGTACAGATTCTGTGTTTATCACAAACGTTTTCTTGCCATCGTTGAGCCTGTTCACTCGGAAGAGTGGAGGTAATATGACAATGAAGTTCAAAGGACACCTAGCTGGGTCTCCTGTGAACGTACTGGCTGATACCGGAGGAGACGAATCCTTTGTTTGTGTTAGCTTTACCCAATAGGTGGGCCTGGAGTACGAGCCACCGGATGGCGCAGTTGTCGTCGGTGACAACCGTATAGTACTTGTGATCGGTACCTGCAAGGCAAAAATTTGTTTTCAAGGTTACAAACAGAGTGTCACGTTGAAGGTACTCAACCTTCTTGACCCGTTTGATGTGGTGCAAGGCGATCCCTGGCTCCGCGAAAACAAAACTCTGATGTGCTTTGAATCAAGGCGCTTGATACTTCGAAAGGGATAGAGTCGCTTTACGCTGATTCTGAGTACAGAATTGTCACCGACTCGACTCAAAGTCCATGCCAGCTTGTCTGCGATGCAGGTCAAGAGACGTACTTGACAAGGTTGTCGATACTTCTTGGGTCAGCTGCAAAAAGTGGAGGACGACGTTAAGGAAGACACGTCACAAGAGATAAAATCCCTATTGGTGGAGTTCTTGGATGTATTCCAAGACCCACGGGCTTGTCTTCCATCAGAAAGACACATGGGCCACACGATTCCGTTGCAACCGGAGGCGACTCCTTTCCTGAGACCCATGTATCGCCTTAGTCCAACAGAAAGGTGAGAGGCCGAACGCCAAATCAAAGAGTACCTTGCAAAAGGGTGGACCGAGCCTAGTAGCTCGCCGTACCGTGCGCCGATCCTTTTTGTGAACAAAAGTGACGGTGGTTTACGCATGTGCGTGGATTACCGAACGTTGAACAAGCTGACAGTAAAAAATCGATTCCCCTTACCGCGGATCCTTTTGACTAACTCCAAGGCGCAAAAGTATTTTCATCCTTGGATTTGTCTCAAGGGTACCATTAAATCCGCATCAAGGCAAATGATGTGCCCCAAAATGCATTTCGAACACACATGGGACACTATCAGTTCCGAGTGTTCTGCTTCGGGCTTGCAAATGCCCCGGCAACCTTCCAAGGAGAAATGAACCGAAAGTTCGCCAAACAACTCGGACAGTTTGTCTTGGTTTACCTGGATGAAATCCTGGTTTTCTCCAAATCAATGGAACAGCACATAGAACATCTGCGCGAAGTTCTCGCAATCCTTCGGGAATAGAAGTTTATGCGAAAGTGAGCAAGTGCAAGTTTGGACAAGATGAGCTCGAATACCTTGCACACATCGTCGGCAAGGACGGCATTCGTTTCGACCCACGAAAGGTCCAAGTCGTGGTGGACTGGCTATGCCCCGAAAATGTTGAGCAGATTCGGTCTTTCCTCAGCCTTGCAAACTACTTTCGACGGTTTCTGCAAGGGTATTCGACCCTGGTAGCACCGCTAACCAGGCTCACGCAAAACGACGTGCGTTGGGAATGGACATCTGATTGCGAGAAAGCTTTTCTCAAAGTCAAAGAGCTTCTATCAACGGCGCCCGTCCTAGCACTTTCGGATCCATCACAACCGTGGGATGTTTGATGTGATGCGTCGGTAGTTGGACTCGGAGCCGTCCTCATGCAGAACGGTCACCCAGTTGCGTATGAGAGCCGGAAGCTCATTCTCGTAGAAACACGGTACACAAGTGGGGATCAGGAGCTCCTTGCGGTAGTACACGCTTTCAAGATGTGGCGTTGCTGCCTCGAGGGTACTGAAGGGGGTGTGACAGTCGTGACCGACCATAATCCATTGGTGTTTTTGCAAATACAACTGAACCTGTCAAGACGACAGGCATGTTGGAGCGAATACCTAAGCCGATTCTTGTTCTCATGGGAATATCGGTCAGGACGCATCAATGTGGCAGATCCACTAAGCCGACAGCCTGTGAAGTTAAAGCAACCATCGAGGTCGGTGGGTATTTTATGTCCATTGCAACAGCAATAGTACAATCACCAGATCCGCCTATAGCTCTGCGGCAACCACCACGAGAGATTATCCATTACAACAGTTTTCTAAACAGGATCCGGATAGGATACTGTGTGGATACTTGGTCTCAAGACTCTCGAAATCTGGACAAGTACGGCTTGGTGGAGGCCGCAAGAATCTTCTAACACGGAGAACAAGTTGATGTGCTAAACTCGGGAGACCTTCGAGCAAAGATTATCTCTCAGTTCCACGACCCGCCGGTCGCAGGTCATGTGGGACCCCGAAAGACCGTACAGGCACTTTCGGACCACTGTTGGTGGCCAGGATGGAGTGTCGATGTCCGTGAGTATTGCATGACAAGCGACCCATGTCTTCGGGATAAGGCTAGTAACAAGAAGCCTGTTGGACTCCTCCAACAGCTTCCTATTCCTGGGACTCCATGGGAGTGCACCAGCATGGACTTCATTACTGGTCTTCCTGACACGGCCCGTGGCCACGATGCAATACTAGTGGTTGTGGATCATTTGACGAAGATGACACACTTCATTCCTACAACCATTGACGTGAACGCAGAGGAGACCTCTCGTCTTCTTCGAGTGTGTCGTGAAGTACCACGGCTTACCGTTGCGCATTATCTCCGATCGAGATCGAAAATTTGCTAGTAAAATCTAGCAAAAGATGCACGAGTACTTCGGTAGTGAGTCGCAAATGTCGACATCGTTCCACCCTCAAACGGATGGACAAACAGAGCGCATGAATCGCACTGTGGAGCAGATGCTCCGCATGTACGTTGACCCTACTATGCATGATTGGGACGAATTCCTAGCACCGGCAGAGTTTGCGGTGAACAACTCAGTGAAGGAGTCCACACAGCTTACAACGTTCGTGTTGAATAGTGGTTGGCATCCAATGATACTCGCTTCATTGGTGAAGAGTGGAAGTACAGAAGGGCAGGTTCCTTTGCTGAGCGTATCGACTCCTTGTTAAAGGAGGCGAATGGTCACCTTCAAGCAGCTCGGCAGCGACAAAAGACATATGCCGACAAAGGTCGCCGGGAGGTCTCGTTTCACATCGGTGACAAAGTACTGCTTAGCACTAAAAACCTTCAGTTAAAGTCGCCAGGGGCAAGAAAACTTCTACCAAAGTGGATTGGGTCGTTTCTCATTGTGGCACGCATCGGGCCAATGGCATACCGATTGCTACTTATGCCGAGTATGAAGATACATGACGTGTTTCATGTGAGCTTGCTGGCTCCATACACGGCAGACGGGACTGTTCAGCCACCGCCAGCAGTCCTTGCTGCCGACGGCCAATACGAGGTCCTTCGCTTACTCGAGCACCGAGAGCGTACTCTTCGGTCGCGCGTAGTTAGGGAGTACCTCGTTCATTAGGCCGGTTGTGGACCTGAACATAACACATGGGAGCCCGAATCTCGGTTGCCCACAGTAATGGTCAACGAGTACTGGAACGAGCTTGCAGCTCGCACAGATTGATGCGTGGCAGGAGATACCACATGAACGTGAAAAAAACTAACAGCATTCCCACATGGCAGCATTCATGGACAATGACATTAGGAGGTTGGGGACGCCCAACATGGTTGTCGCGCGGACGCTGTAGCCTAAAGGGGGGAGGCCGCTAGCCGTGCTCACTGACAAGCTGCATCTTAGGTCCAACTGCCATGCACATGTTCATGTTTAGCTGGTGATTGAAACTATCAATTTTTCTCGCACAATGTTGACAACTCAGTATCTGGTATTCTCACTTGTTGGTCATAGACCAGGATGATTCATAATAAGTGGGGAGGAATCTAGTGGGAGGGCTGGTTTGGCCCTCCCACCTCGCGATAGCAGGGCGCGGCCGCGAGCCACCCCTCGCTATTGCGAGGGTTGGCCGGTGGCCAGCCACCCGCTGGCTACCGGCCTGCCGGCGGGCGGCCGGTTGAGTGGCCGGCGGCCGGTCAAGTGACCGGCCGGACACTTGCTGGCGAGCCTGCAGCCGCCGATCGAGCTGGTGGCTTGATCGGCGGCCAAGAGGCCGTTCGGCCTCGAGGGACGAGGCCTGTGGCCTCGTGCCCTCGCCCTCGCTCGCCTTCATCGCTCGGGAGAACAAGCGAGCACGAGGGATAGAGCGAGGTGCCCACGAGAAACATCGGCACGAAATCGCAAATCGTGCCTCACACGCGAGGATTTCGTGCCGACGTGTCAAAAACGAAGCTCAAGTTCGTTTAGGACAAATCATGGGTTTTGAAACCGGAAAACTCGTGCGAATGCACGAGTTTGAGGTAAAAACCCCGGTTTGGGTCCCAAAACTAGGGGTTAGGTTAAAAAAGGAAATGGGACTTCGTAGAGTCGAAACATTCGAGTCTCCCTGCTCTGGGTCGTTGATGAAGATTGCCCCTCAGTCGTGCGAAGGGGGTAAAACCCTGACGCGGACTGAGAACGCCATTCTGCGAATTCCGACGACGACTTCAAAGCAGGAGCTGGAGACTCGACCCATTACAGGACTGTACCGTTCACGAATATTGCTTTCCAACGTGTAGCACGGTGTGGACATATGATTGTTTTAGTAAGAACATGTGGAAATGACAGTGTAAATGTGCATTATGTGGAAATTACGTTCTATTTCCTCGAGCACGTGGTATGGCAGACATGAATTTCGCGACCTCTGGGTATGGGTTACTTAATGAGCGGTCTGTGGATATGAGGGATCTATCGAGAATTCGATAGGTAGATGGTCTCACCCCCGTTAGCGTTTCCACCTGGATTTGTGGCATGCGAAATGTCGGGAAGTCTTCACGTTCTCGTGGATTCATCCGTTGGTCGGCTCAACTAGTAGGGTGTACAGAGCGCGTAGGACGGCGCAGCCAGTGAATGCCATCGCCTTCCGCTGGCGTCATTTTGGGCGGCATGCACACTGATTCCGTCAAACAGTCGACCTTCCAAAGCTCTCCCGCTCATTCTCGATGCCTGTGTTCCAGCACCGCTAGTTTCCGCGAGGAACTTCCGTCTCGAACGTCGGAGCTCCCGTGACCTCTCACGGGAGCGTAAACGTGCGCAATGTCGCTTGCAGCGACGGGCAAGCAACTTTCCGGTGTATTTTAAGAAGCAAAAAATCTTAAGCTATTCGGACACGACTAACAATTGACAAAGAAAACCAATACACTATCAACGACAATGGAGAAACTAAAACAATGCTCAACTTGTAAATACAAACACATTTCCTTAAGAAAAATTGAAATTATTTTGAAAAATGTTGCATATAAACGATTTATATGCAAAAGTCTACATCTTTCTACACCATTAACTACAATCTTGCCTCTAATCCCTCCAGAAGAACATCCATGTGAACGAAATATCCAACTAAACACAAAGTTTGTAATCACCCCCATCAATTGGAAGAATCTCTACGATAATAACATGGCCTGCAACAATCTGATAATGCCTAATTGATACAATTCCTACGACACAAAAGAGCCAAGCATGCTCCTTCAAAACAACAAAATTGAACCAAATATTCATTCCATATTAGTTTTTATGTATGAAAAACATTCTATATGGAAATTACAAAACGATATGAAATATGGTGAAGGGTTTCACGATTTCTGAAAGCTTTATGATGTCTACATGATTTTGCATCAAAGATGTTCGCCATAACACAATGCCTAGTTGAAAGAAAAATCTGTTAAAAAACGTTTCACTTCGTACTTTCTTCTATTGCTAATTCATGCTAACCATGCGGTTGAAGCTACCATAATCTAGAATCATGGAATGATTATAACCGTCCCCAATAGTGACCAACCATGGAGAACTTACAATCAAAATCCAAGGTCTACAAATTCTTTGATTTTACATAAGATACATTTTCAGGTTTACAGAATTGAAAAGTTATAACCTAAGCGAAACCGCTCATAGCAAAACTCAGCCCGATCCCACTTGACCTTAGTAGGTCTAGACAATCACAAAAGTATAGTCAACACGTGAAAGTACTTGGGCTATGAAAAGCACAAAATATCTACCAGTCGTCGCCTTGACACCACGCCTCTCCTGGCCCCTTGCACGCTTCCTATCACACATTTTCTCCTCTTTTTCCACATAACGACGCCTCTCACTCCCCATCTCTCCCTCTAGAGCCTCCCTCTCCCTCCCCTCAGCATAATCTCAGCCCCTCCTATCTCCCTTTTTGCGAGTCCATCCATCTCCATCATCATTTCCTTCTACTGAACCCCCTATCACTACATCCCTCATCCCACGGTAGGTCCTCTCTTCATCTCTCCCCTCCTCCCCTATTTTCCCTCTTCCCTTCCTTCCCTACTTGTCATCCATGTCCAGTGCACTATACCTTCCACCTCCTCTCACCCCTCCTCCAAAAACACGCTTTGTTCTTCCATGCCCCCTCCTACGCGCATACTCTTCCTCATCTTCTTCCTTCCTACAAGCTCCACTTCTCCCTCTACTTCCACCGACGTCCCGACCGGACGGCTACCACCTCTCATTCCAATCATCCATGTCATCACTCCTTCCCTTCTCCAGCCCTCCTCTACCAGCCTTCTCTCCATCATCCTTGTAGAACCTCACATCACGCCCCGCCTTCACGTCTCAATCTCCTCTCATCTTCATCCACTTGTTCTCCCTTCGAATTTGATGGTTGTCCCATGCCTCCCCTCCTTTCCCTTCCCTCAGATCCACCACTTCCTCCCTTTCCAAAGCCACAAATGTCTTCTTCGTCCTCCTCTTCCTCCTCCTCCCAAGATATTTCTTGCGTGAATGTCCCTCCACTTCACTTCCCTTCTTTTATGTTTGTGCATGTTCATCACTTCCCTTACAATACTTCTAGTGCTTCTTCTCATTCCTATGTACCTCTTCCTCTTCCTCATCATTATCCCTCTCCGAAGTTGATCGTGAGCGCCACAAATTCTCGTGCAAAATGGTTTACAAACTGACTCTTAAAGAAGGGGTACAAACACAAGAGAAAAAATAGATGGAGATGATTGAGAATGGAAGTGCCACCATCCTTTTCTAGTTGAACACAAGGTTTATACTCTCAAACATAATGTAGATTGAAGATATACCATATAGAGAACAATAATTTAGCCTTACTTCATTATTTAAGTCAATGGAATGTATCATGAATTATCCCACAACCTCATTGACATCACTTATTCATGAAAATCTAATCAAAGCTACAATTTTCATGTGTACATAAAGGTGTAGAAATGTTTGAGAATATCATGAAAATGTTGTTATGGAAAAACAAAAGCTAAAACATCATGAATGATCTTACTTAGGAACGTGCAATACTGTGATGTTTGTAAGGATTTCTTGTCATTTGATAGAAATATTGTAATCCTTAAGACACAAAATCTTTTATGTGTCATATGAATGTGTTTTACAAACATCACTAACCGGAAAATCTTCTTTCTATCCAATCTCTAAAGAATATGTGATAATTATTCGTCAATAAAGTGTTTGCAAAATTTTCTTCCTGAACACATGATAATAAGTTCACAATATTGATAAACAGAATACAATAACACAAGAATTCAACTCCTGTGGTTTAAAAACACACATTAAGTGCAATAACCTCCCCATATCATGAGATCAAACAAAGTGCCATGTATTGTGACCATGACCAATGCAAATGGTCGTTTTCCGCACTTTCAACCACTAATTACAACAGAACACAGATACTACATGACAAGAAGATAAATGAAAACCATAAGTTATCACAAGGATATCCGTATGTTCATTAAGTTATTTGCAAACCCTTACCACTCCAAACACCACATGTGAATTAACTTCAATACATTTTTCTAAATACTTCATCAATAACTTCTTATACTATTCAAACATGAGCCCACACATAACATTGTCATCTTGCATGGAGAAGTACCAATCTTGACCTTGGGACAAAGGAAGCCTTGTTATCTTGTATAGGACGTGTAAAAGAATAAGATAACCTCAAATTTTAACAAAAACATCATGACATATTCTCATACATGTGCAAATATTAAAATTATGTACGTATAAAGCTCTTGATGAGACATTATTACTCAAATTGCTTCCACTTAGCTAGCTTTAGGATTGCGATGTCCTACCCTTCTGACAAAGGAAGCTTTGTTTTAATTTGAGGCTGAAAATGTCGCATCCCATGCCAAGCACTTTCCATCAACACCGGTAGTGTCTCTAATGGTTAGTTTGGTGCAAATCGAATCTTATGAATGGTTTGGATCAACAAAGAAGGTACCCACCATTCTGGACTTTAAAGCTGGAGTGCCCGTGAATACTCATTTTGAACTTCATGCCCAGACCACCTTAACTTTTGTAGTGTGCATCTAGTGTTTGATAAGATACAGATAGCATAACAAGATTTGTTGATTTAAGAATAGTATGCTGTAAGGTGAAGCTTTACCAATGGCATAGCCATAAAAAAAATTGACTGTTATTTGCGCTTTGGAAAACATGACTGTTGTAGAACACATACAAAAAATACGCATCATTGTGTCAAACACATAGAAAACCCCCCTTAAAATGATGGTGATATCGCAGACCAAAAAAAATTATCATTACATAGTTAAGTATGATAGAACTCAAAGACGTAAGTCTCAGATGCCGGCCTCCACGATTCTTTATAAAAATAACATTCTACTTCATGAATGAATAATACATTTGTTCATCTATACAAAACAAAGACGAAATATCTTCATGACATACACACTATATTATCAATCTTGATTTCTACACTTCAAGTTAATTCATGACATAATGAAATCTATTTTTTCATTTTGGTGGATTGTTTACAAAAATTAAGAATATGTAATGCTGGAAAATTCAAACGTTACCGAGATTTGTGTTGTTTATGTTGGAATGAAGATGAAGGGATGTGATTCATTTAGAACTTATGTCCTTTATTATGAGTAGTAAAGTCACATTTTCACAAGAGGATTAATTTCTTTCCTTAGTTGTATACATCATTTTCAGTATGAATGTTTTTGTACACATTGTTTTACAATGATTCACCTTTTGGATTGGTAGGACATACAAGTATGACATCATCAATCATTTTATGTAGAGATTGTGATTTTCTAATGGAAAAAAGCATTTAGATCATGGTGATTAGATTTTGTCCGTTATTATCTCATTTTCCAATACAAATTGACCACTATAACTGAATCATCGACATTCTTGTTTCGTACTACAATGAATGTTTACATAATGCTTTCTCTTTCTTCATGTGTTGTGATTTTTATGATTATACTATGATTTCACACACATTGTAATCTTAAACATAATACGTTGTAGTTCATTTAAATTTGTATGATCCATGGAGTGGAATGAAAAAACATCTTCATGAATAAGTAGATTGTGTAGTGTAAAACAAATAGGAAGAAGCTTGTGTAACGTTTTTTTGGATCCTTAAGGATTCCGTATGAAATGTAACGAAGTGCCATAAAAACCTTCAAAGCGTGTTGAATGATGGAAAGATTTGTTGAGTTATAACGATAAAAAAGTTATCTTATATATAATGGTCATGAATCTAATGGTTAAAACTATGTTATAGTGGAATGTTGTCATTGTTTCATTATCCTTCAAACCACGTACTTCAACGAGTTTTTTTTTTCGGTCATGCAATAATGCATAACGATAATTCTTGGTATCTTAGAACATGTTTGAATCATGCGAGATGCCTTCTCACCTCATTTTGATTCATTTCGATGAATGATATTGTTTCTTTGTCTGTGGATGCTTTAGATTAAGTTTACATGATGGGTGATTTGTGCTTCTCAAAATCACGTAAGGATGATGAGGATTTAGGTTACGAGAGCACATAAAAAAATTAAAAACATGTAAATGAATCTTACTTTATGGGTTGGTGATGTTTATGTCATGAATTGAAAATGTATATAGAAGCATTTTTTGATGATGTACGAACTTGCGGAAAGCATAAGCCTAATCTTAATCACGCCCCTTCAAATTGTGTGAACCAAGGTACTTATGATATGAGTTGTTACATAAACTGATTCTTAAGAGTTGCCAATCCTTCAATTTCATTCAAAGTTAAGTATTATATTTGCATGATGTGAGAGGATTTGAAACTCACGTTTTAAACTTAGAATGGTACACAAATTAGAGTAGTACCATTAGTGTTTGCTAAAAAAATTGAAATCATGAAAATTTCACGATTGTACTGGTGTTTGTATCTTGTAGACCAATATTGAAGCACGAAAAGTATTGCACATGGGTGTGAAAAACATTTAACAAACATGAAAACCCACATATGAAAAGATGGTGGAATGATGCTGGATTTCACTAAACAAGGGGCGTCCTTTTTGCTTCTTTGCTCTAGTGTCTTTTGGATTGTTGCTTCAATTGCATGATTTACGATAATGAGCAACGATTGGCGAGTGACAAGTGACGAAGGACGAGGGACGAGCAAGAGATGATGGGGAACTAGCAACAACAAGTGAGGAGGCAGGATGAGTGGCGACAAGCGACATGAGAATGCTTAGAGTTTTGAAGGTAAAAAAAAAACATCGAAGCCTTCCATCAAAAGCGATTGATAGGTTTGAACTTAAAATCATTCACTTTTTGATGGAGGTAATTAACCAGAGGCCATAAGAGTGAAGCACAAAAATAAAATAATTCACCCTATTTTGTATGAACTATAAAGGCACAAGATTGCAAATGGAAATTTTAGTGAACACTTATGGAGTTACGGTACTTTGTTTTTGTATTAAAGAGTTTTACTTTTTTTTCAAAATTCAATTTGGAATGTATGTTCCTTTGCATGCCAAATGTATCAGATTTGACAAAATCTTTGGCCAACTAGGCCCTAAACCATGGTGCTTTAGGGTCTTTGATACTGAAGCCATACCTTCTCATTGTCCACATTACTGCGTGACCTCGCACGAGCCATGTTGCTCCTTTGAGTGGTCGGCATGGCACCGCCACGCCACACTCCCCCGAGGAATGAGAATCGCCTTGGCTTCGTGGGTAATCGCGACATGGGGTTTGAGCCTTGGTGTTCTAGCATTAATTCACTAGATTTGATCGAATATTTTGGTAACTAGGCCAAAAGTGCGGTGATTGAGGGTCTATGACCCTCAAGCTTGAAGGTTATAAACCCTATCTTATCGCGCATAGGCATAGGTGACTCTGTTTGACCCACGTGGCTTCGTTGATCGTTCGATGTGGCATCGCTATGTACACCATAATAGAGCATCAAAAGTGTATTTCATGCTCAAGAGCTTGTAACTTGAGAGCTATACAGGAATCATTTTGTGCTTCACACTTTGAAATCACTGAGTGTAGTTGAAAGCAACATCTAGTCCTCATAGTTATGTGTTTATGTGCGGAGTAGAACTAGATAAATCCACCATGTCGATGTTCATAGCAGTTGAGTGGTTGTGACGGGCATACAAATTGTTTTCAAAGGGGGAGGCTCAAAATCGAACATAAGAAACAAAAAAGATTTGAATGAAAAAATCAAGGTTTTTTCCTTAAATTGGTTTGGGTTGTTTAAGGGCGTGCAAGAATAACTACAAGAAGCACCGTTTTTGTGCTCTACGACACGCTAAAAATGAGTTCACATGCAGTTACCATGAGTATAAATGGATTTGTTGGTACAAATTGAACATTGACGATGTAATTTGTAATGCATTATTTGTCATATCCCATGTCAAACTTGATTTTTATGGAACTTGACTTTTGTAGATGCTCTCTCATAAAAAAAACTGTTTTTCAAGTTTGACACAAGATTTCTTGTGTGCTTTGTAATGAAAGTTTTGTATTAACGAAGGTCCTCTTTTCCTTAGATGTGTATGGATGATGGGATTGAGAGTAGACTCAAGGAGTCGAAACTGGTTCATGATTGCGAGTATCCAGCAAGTTTGGTGAGGGCCAGAATGTTCAGCATGTTAGCGTATTATGCTTGCTTCAGTGTATTTTTTGCCCCTGGTATTATTGCTTGGAGATTTTTCAGCTTGCAAATTCTGTTTTGATGGATGTTTACCCCTTCGGATGCAGCATTCATGTTTTTCCTGGCTTTGCAAATCTGGATGAAAAATGTGGTCGGTATCAGGTCAGGATAAGAGCCAAGCGCGCTCCACATGGTTTTCGATGAGCGAGATTATGGACTGAATACACCGTGACGTCTCGAGGTGAGTTGAGTTCGTAATGTGTGAGAGGGGCCTGTCTTAGCGTGCGGGATGTGTCTTGTATTCAGCCCTAGCTGTCGGTGCCCCCCAGAAAAGTAGAGAGAGCTTTCGTGCATCTTGTCCTACGAATGTCACTGCGCCCATTCCGGCTGGATTCAGCTTGCTTGCGTCATGCCTGCGTGGCAGCCGAAGCATCTCCAGGCTCGCCAATCCCGGTGACGCCCCAACCAGCAGCAGGTTCTCTCCCCTCACTGCTTCAGACCGACTTGCAGCGGATTCAGGCCAGCGATCGTGTGCCTGGCATTGCGCTGCCTTTCCGCCTGCTGGTCGAAGTTGTGGGGCGTGCCAATGCGGAGCTGAATGATGTACCACGCGCATCCAACGGCAGCAGCAGCGGAGGATCATTGATCCCATGTGACGTCTTCAACTAACTTATCCGTCTACCAACGCTGCACTCTCAGTGGGAGCCATCAATGGGGAAGATGGACAATGGAGCTCGGAAACTAAAGAGAGAGGAGTAGGGAAGGATGCAACTGATGAGAAGAAGGCGCTGCCTTTTTCTCTAGTGGCCACTCCGTGAGTTTGCAGCGGCGCTCTATCGCTTCCTGGCTGGACGAACGAGGAGGCATCTGTCCTGGTCTGGTGAGGGACGAGGAGTCGTGCTCTCTCTGCAGCCTCGGTTGCACGGCGGCAGCAGCGCACCATCGGCACCTACCTCTGCGTGCCAATGGCCCAATCACGCGTGATGCCTAGAGTCCGGGTCGGCAGCGGCGACGCCGGCGACTGGCTGCCTGTATCCTCCTCCTCTCCCTCCTACGCTTCCTCCTCCGCGGTTTTCCCCACCTCCACATCCGCCCCTCCCCCCGCTGCCGCCGCCGCCGCGAGCACTCACACCTTTCGCGGCAGCAGCAGCAGCAGCGGCAAGCCCCCGCAACCTCCTCTCTCTCCAATGCCGACGCTGTTGGTGCCGACGTCGCCAATGTCGACCCCGGCGCCAGTGCCGGTGAGGCGCAGCGGCTCCTCCTCCATCGCAGAGTGGGGCGTGCTCGTGTGCGAGCGCCTGCGTCGGCAGCGCGAGGATGCGGCGCGGCTGCTGCCGCAGATTTACCGGATGAGCCGGCTGCTGAATCTTGGGCCAGAGGACAGCCCCAAGGCGGGTGATAGGGTCTGGCAGAGCGGCGTGGTGCCCGACTTCCCCAAGCTGTGCACTTTCCTCATGCGCAAGTTTCCTGAGCACCCCGCATCACTCCAACCTGAAAAGGTGCGGTCCACAGACAGTGGTCGTTTCGTGTGATTCACTTGCGTTGGGTACAACCTGACAACGCCCACCCCCTTCTCGCCTCTCACTCTCTCTCCCCTTCTCTCTCCCTCTCTCTCCCTCCCTCCCTCCCTCCCTCCCTCCCTCCCTCCCTCCCT
>SZWC01002582.1:208984-219779 GCA_023375785.1 Penium margaritaceum | reverse complement strand
CCCCCCCCCCCCCCGAAGCATGAGTGAACTAGGAGAGTGTATTAGGCTCTGTAGATGGGGGGTGCGGAGATATTCTACACAAGTGAAGTTGCTTCAGAGCTCATAAAAGGACAACAAAAACAAGAAATGCATAATACACGTGTGAAAAAACTTATGATTGGTATGATACACTCATCGCTTCACCATCCCAATACACACATCTGTGGAAGGGGAAGGGGGAATCAAACAAATAGCGCGAACCTTATAATGGCTTCGACAGCCGCATTTTTAAGGCATGTATCATGACCGGACACAAGTTTAGTAAGAAATATTCAGTGTAAAGACAAAACAAAACCAAAACTATGTTTTACGACTAGTATATGTCATTATATAGAATATGTTATAAAGATAATTGAAATACTTCAACATAGAAATGTTTAGGTTTCTAGTTACATTTTCTCCTCATAACACTCATATTCTAGTGAATACATATTAACAAGTCGTATGAAACCTCCTTGGAAGCTACATACATATGTAACGCATAAATAGAAGTGTGTATAAAAGAGACATGATTAAGTATACCTCGATCATGGCTTAGAAGTATTCCCACTACAAAACTAAATGTTTTCCCATCTACATTCTAGGTAGGTAAGTGGTCAAATTGGTACAACTAGTTTCCTGATGGTGTGCAAAAGGAACCCCTGGGGTCACAAAAATATTGCCTTTACCTTCCATCGAGAACTCCAAGCCAAGGCATGTATGCCGGGACGGCTAGATCAAAGAATATACTTTCATAGTGAAAACTTATATCTTAATCCCTCCGGATTGGGGGAAGAACTGCCAACCACTTTAAATGAGTTGAAGATCAAAGATACACCTTTTAACCTTTTAGCTTTGGTCTAGACTAATAAGAGAGATACTAAAAAATCATGAGAAGGGGGAACATTTTTTTTCCACAGTTGATGAGGACACAAGGGTTTCTATTGTAATGGAGCAAGACGTGGCTAAGGCTTGATTGTGATGTGTGTCTAAGCCATAGGTTTTCTTTCGAGTCTATGGGCTTCTTGTTGAACGCTCCTAGTTTGATACACTTCATGGACTTGACAACGTGATATGCCATTCAGTTGGTTTGGGTAAGGCAAAAAGAAGGGAAATGTAAGGAAATAATGAGTGAGCAACTCGAACCTTTACATGATCGTTGAGATATGGGCCTTCATGGAGGTTGGGACCCATTCTAGCAAGAAACTACGGCTCTTCAGTCAGAGCTCTCCCCCTTGTGTTGCACTCTTCGTTCAACCACCTAA
The DNA here is from genome assembly GCA_023375785.1 of Penium margaritaceum. Taxonomy (NCBI): domain Eukaryota; kingdom Viridiplantae; phylum Streptophyta; class Zygnematophyceae; order Desmidiales; family Peniaceae; genus Penium; species Penium margaritaceum. The sequence goes on along the minus strand of SZWC01002582.1, from coordinate 218,496 downwards.
TTCTCTCAAGTGACGGTCTGTAGCGTACGAGCCATTTTTAGAATTAAAAATGGCGTTTAAGTATAGTTCCCGGGTTTTGGGGGCTCAAGACAGATGTCTCGACGAGTTGAGGCCCGAAAACTAATCTCGGGCTAGAGTCTAGTTCGACTCTAGCCCGTATTTGGTCCATAGGCCGGATTTAAGGCAAGACGAGTGCCGCGATGGAAGATCCATTGCGTCACTCCTCCTCCCCTCTAGTTGGCCGCTAGGGTCCTGTTCCCACGTGGATGTGCCACGTGGAACGATAGGGTTTTAGGTTGCATGCTTACAAAAATGCCCTCTGACGACTACGTCCATTTGTGGCGCGGTTCGTCTCAGCCAAAATGACGGAGGCGACCATTTGCTCACTCTCCTGAGACGATTATTCTGAGGGCCTACTTTTTGGTTTTGCAATTAGTCGCAAAACAGCCCAGGGCTGTTACACGGTCTCTTTTCCCCTTGTGTAGTTGTTATAAAAGGCTTTCAAGCTGGGAATGTTTGGACCTCCCCACCTAAAAAAATGCACATACTTGTTGGAGGTTGAGTTAATCGACCCAAAAACGTGCACTCGTAGATCAGTGCACGTTTTTGGGCCGGAAGTCTGTCTTCAGGGAGCAAAATACGACTTCGCCCGGCTCTGCGACGTCGTAGGCTGAGCTTTGCCAGCAAAGTCGTCAAACAGTCACAAACCCCTTGAGCGAGGGGTTTGTGACTGTTCGAGGGGGGTTTGCGGGTAAGTTTGGATGGGGGGTCCGAGACTCCCCCTGCGATGGAAGGGAATTTGTTGGGTCCCGCTACCGCGGGGCCCAGCAGATGCCCACGCACAAATAAAACCCAAAAACCCCGAATGCCATTCGGGGATGGGTTTGTTCAACGTTTGGGCTTCAAACTAGGGGTTGAACGCGGATTTGCGTGGTGGGAAAAAATGAAAAGGGCGTTTTCGCTCGATTGCGATCGAGCGACGACCACCATCCTGACATCGGCAAAGCTGATGTCAGAACGATCGGACTTCGCCCTTGATTTTGGTGAAAAAGGGGTCATCGCTGAAATCGATGGCAAAGTCGGAAAGAAACTTCTGACGCGGCTTTTTTTGCCGATGCACTTGAACTCGAGTGCATGAATTGAAGTCGATTAACCCTAAATGACTTGTTGAATATATGTGCCCCTTGTTCGCTAATGCGGGACAGATCAAGAATGCTCTGTCTGTTGTGAAGGTATGATCCTTAGATATCTTGTAGGGTGACTCACTTATTATTTGTCAGTTGTGATTACAAAATATGGGTGAGTGGTTTACCTGGCAATTTTTTCTTCACCAAGTGATAGGTCATGAGTTCAATCATGGCCGCATGCACATCTTTTTTCCGAAGGAAGTTTCCAAAGAAGAAATTCCATAGCTTCTTAGAAGTTGCATGGATGGTCTGCCACCTTGGCACTAGGATGATTATGTGGCATGCCCACAATGCAAGTCTATAGGCAATGTGGCTAGGTCAAGCCATTGCCTTTGTGTTGTGGCACTAGTCCAAAATGTATTACATGGTGGTCAATTAACCCTTGCTTGATGATTTGATGCGCATTGAAAACTAGAGCTCTTCTTAAGATCTAATGCTAAGGAATCAATGCTCTTGAAGGTGAAGCGTGTCCCTGCTTACGTTTGGGGTCCATAACACATGCATTTAATGTAAGAAGATATAGAAACCTCTGTGAAGTTTTTGGTGTCATGGCTTTTCTGCCAAAGTTGGTTAACTTGATAGTTGACACTAATTGGGATTTTGTCGAAAACGATACATCCACACATTGCTGAGAGGAGCTAGACTGGGTAACCATTGCAGTGGTAGAAGGTGCAGTATATCTCACTTACAAGGTAAAAGTGAGAGGTGTATGATCCATGTTAGGGCTATATTTTGCCTCTTTGTTGTACATTTACTATAACATGAGCCAACGATGAAGTATACTGTGGTAGGTTACTTTATTTCAAATATTAATTTGTTTTCATGAATTGTTCACGAGTGTTTAAATGCTAGCTTTCTCAAGCACAATAATGTTGACTTGGCCTTCAACACCAGTAAACGTCTTGGCGAGTGGATGTGGGAAGGTATGTAACCTTTAAAAAAGGGTGCTTTTGACCACAACCTGTTTCATCGAAAGAAAAGGTGATGTTTTGTTGGTGGATAATGCAATGAAAACAGGGGTACATGTTCAATAATTCTTTTTGATCCAAGTGGGAACATGAGCTTTGGTGGAGGCAAGGACGGTAGTAGACGGTTGGCACTTTGTGAATGTGATACGCATAGTAACCCATTATGGCTGTATTTGTAGTTATATAGTTACTTTCATCCACGTATGTAATGTCTAATTCTATTTATGAGTAGAGCTTGGAACTTATAAGTTGTGTTTTCATTTCATATTGTGGATGTAATCATAGTGAAATGCATCTTTTCTTGTTTATTTGCTCTTCTACAATGGAGGCTCTAAATTCATATGATTTATGATTTAGCATTGAAACTTCCTTCTCCTTTACATTGGAACATACCATGAAAAACTCATAAGCATGCTCATTACATGTCAAGCCCTTTTCCCATGAAAAATGTTAGAACATCAATTCAAACCATCCTTCGGGATGTTACATGATAAGCAATGTATAATGATTTCATCCTTTTCAAAATTACGCGAGAAAAACCATCCTTGAATTACGTGAGGCATATGAGGATGTGACCATAAACCGACACATCCATGAGTTATGAAGTGTAGTTCACTGTTATACCATAAAGTTGGAGGGAACAAACAAATAATTGAAGAGATTTCTAAATCCCTCTAGAAAATACGTCAACGTGGATGCACTTGATGTGACATGAGGTATAATTGGCATGGCCATAAGAGGAATCAAAGCAACCACCCAGTTCTTAAAGGAGCCAAATCCAACGTGTCGTGATCTAACATGCGCCAACCCCAACCCACCAAATCCATCACACCTAAACCCTAGACAAGTTACGCCCTGATGAAAGCGAAAAAATACATCCTAAATCTCTTAACTATCCTAAACAAGCAGGTGTAATGTCATGTACCAACGTTCACAAGGGGTTTCCCACTAAAAAAACATCTCTCACTGTAAACCATTGTTCGCATCTAAGAACCCAATTTTAAGGTAGGTTGGATGGTTTCCTAGCTTGAGTAGTTTGGATCAATCAACAAAGTGTTCTTGTGCAAGGATAAACCTGAATTCTCATCGAACATATAGATGCTCCGAAAACTAGACTCTTTGTAGCAAGGCCACGAGTAAAATGAAAACCCTCCAACAACTTGAGCGAATGTTATTGACACCCCTATAGTTGTACTCTCTTCATCCAATCCATAGCTCCTTGCTCGAGTTCAAAGAATCTAAGAGCAAATGGATGCCTCTTATTGTGCATGACTCCTTTCATATTATGGTTCCCTTCTGTGTTTTTCTCTTGTGATTTGTATCACATAAGGGTACCATGCTTAGTCCCTCCCTACATGTCAAGTTTCTCCTATTAGGTCACCTCAAGCCATCCTTGCTTTGTATGATTGAAGTGATGCACTCTGCCCGACCCCCCCTAATTTGTACACAATCATTGGATCTAATAAATCTAACAAGAAACACATCCAAACACATCCCTCTCCCCTATCATCCTCTTCCAATACCATAAGTTCACCCCCACATCCTCGCACACATTATTGTTACAATATCTTGAAATGAGGATGTAACACTGCCTTATCTCCTCATAAAATTCATAGAACTGACGAGTTCCTGAGAGGAATCAAAACAATCCACATGCTAAGAATAATGGATTAACTTCTTGAAATGAAAACTAGTAACTCAAATACCATTTTCAAGTGACAAGCTTTGCCTCTTCCATCCCAATTTATATACACAAGAAAGAAGACTCTTATAATATCACCATGTGCCATCCTATGTTCCTATTGATTTTGGAGCTCAAATTTCTTGAAAAATTCCTTGCAAATTTCCTCCTTAAGGCCCTTCCCTAAGTTATCCATGATTATTAGATTGGCTTGAATCCAAATCGAAGCATCCACCATGCACTCATCCTATTTCATGATCTTCACCGATGGGCCATCAGCACCAAGTATGTGCACTCCTTCTAGGCAACAAAACTTGAGAGAGCGTTTGAATGATTTTCTCCGATCACCTCTTCAATCCCTACCGACACCTTGGCCTTCCACCAGTCTTCATCAAATGAAAATGTCTTGTGCCATAATGTCACAACATGGTTCATTCGTAATGGCCAACGTCTACGTGAAATGCTCTTGTTGTCAGCGATACTCGAAGGTTGCCTCTGGACCCCATTACTCCACATGTTTACCATGGAACCTTGTGTTGACCTGTTGTGCTATCACTTACAAGGCATTCCTGCTACCACACTATGCACAGATACTACCTCACTCATCCTCTAAGGAATAACCTGAGATAGCAGCTTGACGCCTCAAGACTTGTGCCCATTTCTCTAGGTATTGTTTCAAGCACCATAAAACCCACCTCTTAATATTTTCCCACTCACCTTTGCCTTCATAATTGCCGTTTCTCACCAGTGACTCGCCCTCCCGCATTTTAAGCCACAATTCAGCCCAAGACCTACTTAGAACCTGTTTTTCTGGCTTCGAGCATCAATGTGGTACTTTAATATTTGTAAAGCTTCAATCAACACAAAATAAGTTATCTTCAATGCTTACCTCAACTCCAATATTCTTTGCAATGGCTACGTCTTCCTCCTTGCATCAGAACATCTCTAGCAAAGAAATTGTTTCCTCTCAACTTCCTCTCCACATGAGGACATCGCGACTTTCACGGGTTTCGTCTTCACTCCATGATGTCGTCGTTTCCCCTTCAGCAAACCGTAGCTATAGTGNATTTAATTGGGTGATCCACCTTCTCAACCCCTGCGAGTACTTCATGAGCAACCTAAAGAAGAGTTCATAGCTTTACCTACTTTTTTATTAGAGAGAACGTACTTTCCTTGGGCCTCTTCCAGAGATGAAGCTGTCTCCTATCTTACAATGTTACCTTGAATGACATTATCACACGACCTTCGTTGCAGCAGCCGCAATCCCATTGTAACCTCATCTAGGAAATCAAGGAGGCTCTGCTTCTTTCCTAGAGAATAACCATTAACCTCTGACACTCCCTCTCCCTTGCATAACCACATATATCTCATTTTACTATGCAACACCTTACAAGATTCCTTGGCACTATTTTGGACTACATCCCTTTGCGGATCATCGATTCTGCCATCCCATTACCAGCTGACCTGGCCTCCCATTCTATTTCACCTCACTCCTAGGTGAGAGCGTGTGATGTGCTTGGAATATGACCCTCCCTTGCCTTCCTCGAACACAAGGACACAATATTTGGCCAACCAGCAAGACCTTACATAATGTCCTATAGGTCCTCCATCATCCTCCCTGCCCTAAAAAAACTCTCGAACTTTCCAAAATACCAACAAACGTACCTCATCTTGTGGAAATAACGGGCTCAAGATGTTTTTGGACATTCTCTTTGTTTGGCTCGCTAGGAGAGCAACTCCCCCCCCCCCTCCCGCCTTTATCCTTGTGCAAAAGATGTATAGTGAAAAAAACCATTCTGGTCCATCCGGGTCACTGGTTGCATCAGATTTAGCCAAAATGGTACTTTTTGGTACCCTTGATATTTAAAGGGAGAAGCCATTGAGCATTGCTTCCTCTTTTGTGTTCACCTCACACCTTTGTGTGAGAGAATTTGCACCCATTTCTCTTCTATCATTGCAAAAGCCGTGTAACAATGAGGGAAACTTTGGTAGACCCACTCAAACCGAAGACATTCAACCTGGCCTTGTCCATCTTTGGGATCTCCATATTCCATGCCATTAGGCGTGAAAGTTGGGCTTAAATGATATTCGCCTCCAAAAAATAATAATATATTTCTCTAAGACTTAAAAAATGAATTTGGCTGATATCTCACCCCTTTCCTACCAATACTCAAAGAAACTAGAATAAAGCTTTAATTGTGTGAGGATGATATACTGACGCCCCATTCAAAGAATTCCTCCCCTTCAAGTTGAAGCTTGTATGTTTGGCGGAGACAGCCCCCATTGTGTCTCCGCTATAGGCATATTGACTGTTGTGGTCTGGTTCAACTCGAGATGTTTCTTATGTTGTGGTATCCCCCAGCACAATCGGTCACGATCTGTAACACAACGAAAATTTCAAACAAAACCTAAATTTTACATTCAAGACGGAATGTCGTAATCATTACCGGATTGCGACAGTCCATGGAAACTGGTCCGTGACCGACACCATGAGGTCTCGTCAAGTTTGACGGAAACGCTTGAAGCAAACACTGGAGATTGAATCACATCAAGAATCTTGACAGAATTTATGGCCAGTAAGCTTCCACCATTCTTTCTGAAGAAATACATACATAACTATGAATAATTAAGAGAACTTTATAAAGAAACAACAACGTAGCTTCGAATGGGCAAGGCGATCCATGACGATTCGGGCAAGAAAAGACCACTCCGACGAGGAGGGTGGTCATTCAGTCTTACAATGCAAACTTTTCCGAGCTCGCCGAGACTTTTTGACGCTAAGTCCCAACTTCCGCGTTACATTTCATACTAGAACCAGAACGACCACTGACCTCACCGCTCGTCCTCATCCCTTCGTGCACTTTGTCACGTTGCACAGGGAGAAGTGTGTCCATCGACGAGTGACAGACGCACTTTGCAGTTGCGCTGGCGGAACGCTACCCGCCCCACTACTCAACATCCACCACTTGCTCACTCTCACCCTCCCAACCTTGGAGGACCTACTTTGCCCTAGCTACTCCACCCTCCCAAAACCTCTCTCTCTCTCTCTCTCTCTCTCTCTCTCCCTCGCTCTCTCTCTCTATCTCTCTCTCTCTCTCCCCTCTCATCCTTACCTCGTCCAACCGCGAAGTCGCACCACTATCCATTTTGACGTGACGAGAGGTCGACGAGAGGAGGCAGGCCGAAGCAGGGGGTTGGTGGACCAGCTGGTTGCGTGGCCAGGAGCTACTACAACGGCAAGGAAGGCATTCAAGGGTGACTTGGGTGTGATCAAGCTTCCAAGGTCAAATTCCTATTTTTTTCTCCACGGCCACAGCGATTTCTGAGTCAACCTTGGATTCCTAGGTGGAAAGGAGAAGGGATGAGCCATATCTTGGTCTCTGGACCTCCGAATTTCAAGCCGTTTTTTTGTTGAGCTCAGAAAAATATTTTCTACTTCATTTTGTGATTTAGAGGCCGTCCTTGTGCCATTTGGCCGTGGCTAGTCCATTTCTCAAGAAATTCTCGCTCTCCTTTGGATTTCAAGAGTTTTGACCACGCCCTACTTTCACAACTTTAGTGTTGCATCCTTTAAAAAAATCATTTCTCAGCAACGACCAACCTCTTTCCAAAGAAAAGAGGGGTGAAAGAGGAATTTTTAAAGGCCAGCTTGGTCCACCTCTCACGAGGTGAAGGAGGGTACGCTTTGGGAACCTTGGCCCACCACTCAAGAGGGTGAAGGAGGGACTCCTCAAAGCCACCTTCGGTCTGCCTCTAACGAGGTGAAGGAGGGTACGCTTTGGGAACCTTGGCCCACCACTCAAGAGGGTGAAGGAGGGACTCCTCAAAGCCACCTTCGGTCTGCCTCTAACGAGGTGAAGGAGGGTACGCTTTGAGAGCCTCGGCCCACTGTTGAAGAGGGTGAAGGAGGGAACCTCCCAAGCTACCTTGGTCCACCTCTTACGAGGTGAAGGAGGGCAAGCTTTGCGAACGTCACCCACCTACCAAAAATGGTTTGAAGTGAGGCACACCTTGACTACTAGTGTGTCCTCCACCCATTTAAAAAGAATAAGAGGAAATAAAAACTACAAATGAAGGAGGTTGGGAAGAGGGTGACCCGTAGCGAGGCCTTGCGAAAGCAATGGCGGGCCTCAGGACTAGACTTTCTGTGGTCATGGGACGTCCTTCAAACGTCATTCCACGCCGCTCAAATGAGCAGATACCCATGGGGTCCAAGGGGCGTCGCGGGACGTTGGCACTGGTGAGCCATCTTGCCAAGCCACGCCGAGAGCCAGTGGCAAAAGGGGGAAGGTCTCGACCGGCATCGCCAAGAGACAAGACGCCAAAGGTTCCTAACAATGAGCAATAGAACGAAGGTGCCCACGCAGTCCAACCACAAGGCGATGGGCAACCTCGCAAGTTGATCATTGCTCTCAACTTTAGCCACGATGCTCAACCGACTCCGGCCAACGAAGGCTCGAAGGCTCCTGAAGAGGGTGCAGCCAATTTTGCCAACGCCAAGGAGGTCATCGACGGTGGCAAGAATGGGGATGAGTCCCCAGACGAGCCAGGGGATCAGGTGGTCATCGAGGCTGAGCAAGACATCGATGAAGAAGCTGATGCCCAGGATGCCGACTCCCAACCCTGTAACCGATGCATCACATCGTACCTCCCATGATTTTTTTGGATTTGGGAGTGCAAGTACCGGTGCCAAGATCAGCATCGTCTTCACAGCCTCAAAAGCCTCAGCGTATTTTACTGACCAAACCCAAGTGCTCGCCTTCCGGGTTAGGGCAGTGAGAGGGCTCACCAACGTGGAGTAGCCTCTCATAAACTGCTGGAAGTAATTTGAGTCCAAGGAGCGGAGCTGACCAAAGTTCTTGGGTTGAGGCCATTCTTTCACAACCTGCATCTTACGAGGGTCCACCCGGATCCCCTCGCCATTAATGACTTGGCCAAGGTACTCCAACTATGGCTACGCAAACTTGCACTTACTTCTCTTGGCAAAAAAATGGTTCTTGCAAAGAATCTCAAGCACCATTTTGAGGTGTCGCTCGTGTTCTTTGTGGTTCTTATACAAGATGAGGATGTCGTCAAGATACAGTAACACCGACCTGCCAAGGTGTTCCCGGAAGATGTTGTTCATCACTGCTTGGAATGTTGCACGCGCGTTCGTCAGTCCAAAACAGAGGACCCGAACCTGGTAGTGTCCGAGATGACTTCTGAATGCCGTTTTGGGTACATCCTCATCCGTGATCCAAATTTTATTGTAGCCCTGCGATAGATCCAAAGACGTGAAGACTTTCGCTCCTTGAAGCTGGTCCAATAGGTCCTCGATGGACGAGAGTGGGTATCGGTTTTTCACAGTGAGTTTGTTCAACGCCCGATAGTCTAAGCACGTCATCAAATCTCCATCTTTCTTGTTCACGAAGAGGATGAGAGCCAAAATGGGGACAAACTTGGATCAACCCAGCCTTTTCTAAGGTATTCCTTGATTTGTGTTTCGGCTTCTTGTTTTTCTGCCGGACTTAAAGGATACACCAATCAAAAGGGGGGCGCAGTCCCCTGTTCGAGCGGGATGGTGTGACCGACTGCACGCCTGGGTGGCAACCCATCCGGTGGAGGTTCAAACGCGTCTGAGAATTTGGAGAGGATTGTGGCAACTCCTGAGGGTGCGTCACTCTCCACCTCATCATC
>SZWC01002582.1:139994-174456 GCA_023375785.1 Penium margaritaceum | reverse complement strand
AAAACAAGGGTTTGGCAAGGAGAGACGCGCATAGTCTCATAACCTTCACAGATCATACATGCAGAGTTAGAAACTCTGCATGTTCAACAGTCCATACGCGCACACACACACACACACACACACACACACACACACACACACACACACACACACACACCCCATTCTCAACGACCCTCAGGCAAAGGGCAAAACTCGACAGAACAAGTGACCACCATGAACTTCCCGCACCCCAACGCCTCGGTCAGGTATTCAGCCCGCTGCATGTCTGAACCGGCCCAAATGACGGACATCACCTGTCGCTCCACCAAATCTCGTACAAACTGATGCTCAACATGAATGTGCTTTGAATGTGCATGAAACAGACTAGAGTTCTATGCAATGGTAAGAGCGCAGTGGTTGTCACAGTGCAGAATGATGGAAGACACATATTGACGCAAGTCATGAAACAACTATGGCAGCCCAGCACGCCTTAGCAGCCCTAGCCTCTACAGCGGCATACTCTATCTGTGACGAGCTACGCACAATGCAACTCTGCTAGTCCCTACAGCATGACACAACAGTGCCACCTAGTAGGAACACACAGCCTTTCGGTTGAGTAGGCTCCATGAAACTAAATACAACTCCATACAACTCCATACAACATTTCTACAACTTGCCTAAATCCGTACAACTCCGTACTGTTGACATGGTGTGCCCCTTGCCATGAGTGCCGTTGATCGTACTCCCTGGTTTGACCACTCATTAGTGGTCGAGCCAGGGACTAGGGACGAGGGATTTGGATTCCTTGGATTTTTCCATGCATGATCAAGCTTTGAATTGCTCGATTTGAGTGAGCATTCAGACAGTTAGCCTAGCCCGAAATTCCGGTGTTGGGGGGGTGGAATCTGGTACCCCCCATGGGTGGCAGGATAATCCACCACCAGTGATCCGAGTTTGTCTCCGATGACCCCCAAATGGACCTGGGCCAGAAAGGAAGCAACCAAAAGACTCTCCTTGACCAGGGTAAACTTCTCCTTCTCCTTCTCCTTCTTCTTCTTCTTCATCTTCATCAATGAGAGCCAAGCATCCTTGAGGGTACCTCTACATCCACTAGTACCAACAAAGGGTTATAGACCCACGTGCCTAGGAGGACCCTAGCTCTACAAGTTTCACACTACCGCCGCCGGCCATGGCCACGACCGAGCAAGAGAGCATCAGCGCCGTCTCGAAATTTGACGGGAACGGCTTCCCTTTGTGGAGGTGGTAGTTTGAGGTCTACCTCGATGACAAAGGCCTGCTTGAGCTGCTCAACAGTAAAGGGACCGTCCCTCCACATACCGCGACGCCGGAGGAAGTGGACAAGTAAAAGAGGCACAACAAGAAGGCGCTCGCTTTGTTGGTGTTTGCGCTAGCTCTGTCACAGTACGTACTGATTCAAGGATGCATGGAGGCCACGAAGGCTTGGAAGAAGCTCTGTACCATCTACCAGTCCACCAACCTTGCTAACCAGCTCTTCGTCTTCAAGAGGCTCCTCACCCTCTGAGCCAACGAAGGCGACGACATCATGGAGATCTTGCAGAAGATTGAGTCCCTCACTCCTGAGTGCGTAGCCACCGAATGGAAGGTCGACCTTCAGCTGCAAGCCATGATCCTCCTCTTGGCCTTGCCGGATAGTTGGAGTTCCATGATCACCGTGGTAGGCGGCTGGTCCGCTGATGAGCTGAAGTTTCCAAAGGTGGCTGAGTACGTCTGCAATGAATGGATGCGGCATGGTGGGAAAGAGAGCGGAGCAACGTCAAGTTTCGCTTATGCCGTCCGCCCTCAAGGTGGAGGGGGAGGCAAAAAAGGGAAGGGTGCCAAGTAGGGTACCAAGAAAGGTGACAAGAAGGGGGAGTGCTATGAATGTGGAAAAGAAGGCCACTATGCACGGAACTGTTGTAACAGGAAGTCAGACCAGCCGAGGAAGGCTGGAAAGAAGGACGATATCGTAATGATGGTGAAGGAGTCCGCCGACTTGACAGATCCGGGAGTCTCCATGATTGAATCCGGACTGGGCCGCCACAGCAATGCAACCAGGCCGCATTCGTCACCTATAGCGCCTCGGAGCGGTGCATGACAGTGGCCAACAGCAAAACAGCTTTGGACGCCGGTGAAGGCAACGTCCGCATCGAGATGGATGTGGACGGAGAGGCTGTCATGAGCACAATTCATGACGTGCTCCACATGTTCAACTTTGGGACAAATCTGCTGTAAGTGAACCGCCTTACCGACAAGGGGCTTGAGGTGCTCTTTAACAAGAAGAATACCATCATCCGCAAGGAGGGGAATGGCCAGGTGATTGCACACAAAAAGTGAGAGGACAACTCATACCTGCTCCGTGCAGAGTTCCTTGACAGCTGGGTAGGGCCCGACGTCGCCCACCTCGCGAAGAAGGATGATGGAGACTCAGACCCATGGCACCGTTGCCTGTGCCACATCGCTCCCTCAACTATGAGGGACATGACAAAGAAGGAAGTGGTACGGGGTCTTGAGGTCAAGAGCCTCGACACAGCCAAGAATGCCGTGTGCGAGCCGTGTGTGGTTGGCAAGGCGACACGGCAGCCGTTCAATGGAAAAGGGACGCGTGCATCGGTGAAGTTGGAGGTGGTTCACACTGATGTGTGTAGACCATTCAAGAGCTCCATCAGAGGCGCTCGCTACTTTGTGACCTTCATCGATGATCACAGCCGCAAGCTCTACCTCTATATCATCAAAAGGAAGACCGACGTCCTGTCGTGCATGCAGAAGTTTGTGACGATAGTGGAGTGGAAAACAGGGTTGAATGTGAAGGCGTTCCGGAGCTACAACGACGGTGAGTACAAGGGCTGCTGGCCATGGATGAAGAGTAAGGGAATCGCGTGGCAGAAAACTACGTCACATTCTCCGCAGCAGATAGGCGTCGCTGAGAGGGCGAACCGCACCATCCTCAACATGGTCCGGTCCATGTTGAGCAATGCCAGCCTCGCGCAACAGTACTGGGGCAAGGCAGCATGGACAGCGGCGTACATCATGAACCTGACGCCGACGAAGCCACTGAAAGACGTGGAGTCCAAGGTGTGGAAGGTGCCACAAGAAGTGTGGAGCGGGAGGAAGCCAACTGTGGCTCACCTCTGCATGTTTGGTTGTGTTGCATGTGCTGTTGTGCAATTACGGGAGGGGCGGGGCAAGCTGGACCCACGGACTCGCCGGTGCAATTTTGTTGGGTACGAGAGTGGGAGTAAGACATACCGGCTCTTTGACCCGCGGAGGCAGGAGATCGTGAAGAGTGACAACGTCACATTCGACGAGGACAGCCGTTGGACGGACAAGGACGCGGGTCTCTCAAAGCGGGGGGAGTGGCTGCCACTCCTCGAGGGGGAGACGCCGGAGGACACAAAAGAGGGTGACGTCCAAGCGGCTCCAATCGACGAGAACCATCCGGGGGATGGAGGAGCGGCTGATTTGCATTCAGCCGAGTCAGAAAATGATTCCGAAGCACCGGCATCAGTGGAGTTGAATGAGGAGGCGGGGAGTAAGACCACATCTCCATGGTGCTCGAGAGAGGGAGAGCAGGCCAGAAGTGCGAGTGGCACTGCAAAAGAGCAGTAGCAGCAGCAACAGCAACAGCCTAAACAACAGCCGCCCCGAAAAAGCGAACGCGCAAGGAGGACAACAAAACGGTACGATGCCGCGGAGGGCATCTGGACTGGGTTTGCTCAAGCATTCTTTGTGCAAGAGGAGCCCGAGACCTTCAAGGATGCCCTACAGCGGAAGGATGAGGCGGAGTGGGAGGGAGCTATAAAATCTGAGCTCGTTTCCCATGAAGAGAATGGCACTTGGCAGCTGATTGACAGGCCGAAGGGCGCGAAAATCATCGGCTCCAAATGGATCTTCAAGAAGAAGCTTACCAAGGAGGGGAAGGTGGAGTGGTACAAGGCGCGGCTGGTTGCGTAAGGGTACGTCCAGCAGAAGGGTGAACACTGTGATGACACCTTCGCACTGGTGGTAAAGATCTCCTCCATCCGCTACATCATCTCGGTGGCCGCGGCGCGCGACTACAAAGTCCACCAAATGGATGTGAAAACTGCATTCCTCAACGGTGACCTGGACAAGGAGGTCCTCATGGAGGTGCCGGAGGGGGTGGACGTGACGCCGGGGAAGATGTGTCGGCTTCGCAAGACACCTACGGGCTGAAGCAAGCGCCACTCATGTGGTACTTGAAAATGGACGGCTTCAGGACCGAGCTTGGCTTCAAGCGCTGCGAAGCGGATCAGAGCCTGTACGTGCGGAAGCAGTCAGGGTTGTACCAGATCGTGGTCCTTTACGTGGATGACCTCATCCTCGTGTCGTCGGATATGGAGGAGTTGGTGAACCTGAAGCGGCAGCTGGGTGGTCGTATCAAAATGACCGACATGCACACACGCCGAAGATGGGGCAGGCATGTGCGTGGGTCCTTTGGGTTACTTGGACCTCTAGGTGAGGTCTTTTGGTTTACTTGGATTTTTCCATACAGGATCGAGCTTTGAATCGCTCAATTTGAGTGAGTATTCAGAAAGCTAGCATAGCCCGAAATTCGGGTGTCATGGGGTGGAATCTAGTATTTCCCATGGGTGGCGAGATAATCCACCACTAGTGATCCGAGTTCGTCTCCAACGACCCCCAAATGCACCAGGGCTATAAAGGAAGCAGCCAAAAGATTCTCCTTGACCAGGATGAACTTCTCCTTGACCTCTGGGCAAGGAAAGGCACTCCGACGGGTCATCATCGAAGCGCCTCCCGTTGCCTACTGTGCAAGGGAAGGTGGACGGCTCCACCAATGGTTACTTCGACGGCCATAGCAGGGGCACTACTGCTCCGATTTGGGCGTGCTTGGATGCGTTGGAAAGCTTAGATCACAGACTATGAGGATCTGATGTAATCTTGCCATGCTAAGTAAAAGAAACGTGTTTTGATTCAGTTCTAATGAATGCAACGTATTCTATCCACTCCTATCTGTGATCCTTGTACTCCACACTCTTCACCAAAGGTGTCCATTGGCTGCCACAAACATAGGTAGCGTGCATCAGTGAGAGCTAGGCATCCTTGAGGGTGCCTCTACACCCACTAGTGCCAAAAACTCCGTAGAACTCCATAAATCTCCGTATAACTTGAAACAACTCCGTACAACCCCGTACAACTCCCTGCAACTCCGTACGACTCCCTACAACTCCGTACAAATTCGTATAACTCGATATTTGTACAACTCTTTACAGCTCTATAGAACTTTGTAAAAGTCTGTACAACTTTGTACATTTCAGTACAACTCCGTTCAACTCCATACAACTCCGTCCAACTCTGTACAACTCCGTTCGACTCCGTACAACTCACTACAACTCCTTACAACTTGCTACAACTCCGTACAACTATGTCCAACCCCTACAAATCTGTAAAACTCTATACAACTCCGGACAACTCCGTAAAGCTCCGTACAGCTCTGTACAACTCCGTACAATTTTGTACAACTCTGTACAACCCCGTAAAACTCTTTTTATCTCCATACGAATCGCTACCACTCTGTACAATTCTATGGAGCTCTATAGAAATTTGTACAACTCCGTAGAACTCCGTACAATTGTGTAAAATTTTGTACAACTCCGTACAGCTCCGTATAACCCCGTACGACTTGCTACAACATCGTAGAACTCTGTACAAATCCGTATAACTCCGTACAACTCTGTATAACTCCGTACAACTCTGTACAGAGCCGTACAACTCCGTACACCTCTCTACAACTCCGTACAACTCCGTACAGATTCGTACAATTCCGTATAACTCCTTACAATTCTCTACAACTCAGTAAAACTTCGTACAACTCCGTACAACTCCGTACAACTCTGTACACCACGGTACAACTCCGTACAACTCTGTACAGCTCCGTATAACTTGCTATAACTCCGTACAACTCCGTACAACTCTGAACAACTCCAAAACACTCCGTACAAATCCGTACAACTGCGTACAACTCCATAAAACTCCCAAAAACTTCGTACAATTCCGTTCAACTCCGTACAACTCTATACAACTCTGTACAACTCAGTTCAAATCCGTACAAGTCCATACAACTCTGTACAACTCCATACAACTCCGTACAACTCGCTACAACTTGCTACAACTCGCTACAACTTTGTATAACTCCGTACAACCACATACGACTCCGTACAAACCTGTACAACTACGTACGACTCTGTAAAAATTGCTACAAATCCATACAGCTCCGTACAGCTCCATACAACTCTGTACAAATCCATATAACTCCGTACAACTCTGTACAACTCAGTATAACTCCGTACAAATCCGTTCAACTCCGTACAAATATGTACAAATCACTAAAACTCCCTACAACTCCGTACAACTCTGTACAAATCACTAGAACTCTGTACAACTCCATACAACTCTGTACAACTCCGTACAACTCCATACAACTCTATACAACTCCGTACAACTCTATACAACTCCATACAACTCTGTAGACCTCCATACAATTCCGTACTACTCCGCACAACCCTGTACAACTCGATACAACTCCACATAACTCTATACAGCTCCGTACCACTCTATACAACTCGATACAACTCCGTACAACTCTATACAACTCCATACAACTCTGTAGAACTCCGTACAATTCCGTACTACTCGTTTTACGGAGTTTTACAACTCTGTACAACTTGATTGAACTCCGTATAACTCTGTACAACTTTGTACAATTCCGTACATCTCCATCCAATCCTATATAACTCGATTGAACTCCGTACAACTTCATACAACTCTGTACAACTCTTTACAAATCCGTTCAACTCCGTACAACTCCGTACAAATTGCTACGACTCGCTACAACTCCATACAACTCCATACATTCCTGTACAAATCTGTACAACTCCATACAACTCTGTACAACTCTATACAACTCCATACAACTCTGTACAGTTTTGTACAACTCCATACATTTCCGTATAACTCTGTATAAATACGTACAACTCTATACAAATCACTACAACTCCGTACAACTCTGTACATCTCCGTACAACTCCATACGACTCCGTACAATTAGTATAGCTCCGTACAACTCCGTACAGCTCTGTACGAATCACTATGACTCCGTACAACTCTGTACAGATCCATTTAATTCCGCATATTTCTGTACAATCTTGTCCAAGTCCATACAAATATATACAACTCCGTACAAATCCATACAACTCCCTACAATTCCCTAAAAATTGCTATACATCCGTACAACTATGTACAACTCCTTACACCTCCGTACAGCTCCGTACAACACCGTACAACTCTGTCCAACTCCGTACCACTCCGTCCAATGCCGTACAACTCCAAACAACTCCGTACAACTCCGTACAGCTCTGTTCAACTTGAAACAACTTGCTACAACTTTCTATAACTCCGTACACCTCCATACAACTCCATCCAAATCTATACATCTCTGTACAACTCCATACAACTCCGTACAAATCGCTCAAACTCCGTACAGCTCCGTACAACTTTGTACAACTCCATACAACTCCGTGCAACTCCACACAACTCAGTACAACTTCGTACAACTCTGTAAAACTCTATACCATTTGCTACAACTCCGTAAAACTCCGTAAAACTCCACCCAACTCCGTAAAACTCCATACAACTCCGTGCAGATCCATAAAACCCCGTAAAACTCCATACGACTCCGTACAACTCTCCACTACTCTTTACAAATCCATACAACTCCCTACAACTCCCTACATTTCCCTACGCGTCCGAACGACTCCGTACAACTCCATACAACTCCGTACAACTCTGTTCAATTCCGTACAACCCCGTACTACTCCTTACAACTCGGTACAACTCCGTACAACTCCGTACAACTCCGTACAACTCCCTACGACTCCGTATAGCTCCATACAGCTCCGTACAACTCCGTACAGCACCGTAAAACTCCGTACTACTCGGTACAAATCTGTACAGCCCCGTACAACTCCATCCATCTCCGTACAACTCCGTCCTACTCCATACAACTCTGTACAATTTTGTTCAACTTGCTACAACTCCGTACAAGTTGCTACAACTCTACACAACTTCGTACAACTCGGTACAAATCCGTACAACCCTGTACAACACCCTACAACTCTGTACAACTCTGTACAACTCCGTGCAAGTCAGTTCAACTCAGTACAACTCCGTACAACTCAGTACAATACCATACAACTCCGTACAGCTCTGCACAAATCCGTACATATCACTACAAATTCGTACAAATCCATACAGCTCCGTACAACTCCGTACAACTCTGTACAACTTCCTACAACTCCGTACAACTCTGTACAACTCATTACAGCTCCACACAACTCCGTACGACTCTGCACAGATCGCTACAACTCTGTACAACTCTGTACAGCCCAGTACAACTCCGTACAACTCCGTACAACTCCATACAACTCCGTACAACTTTGTACGACTCGCTTCAACTCCGTACAACTCTGTACAACTCTGTTCACCTCTACAAAACTCTGTACAACTCCAAGCCGCACGACAGTTGTGAAGGACCTGCTGCCGAAGCTGGACAAAGAGCTTGAAGAGCTCGATGCTCCCCTCAAGCAGGTCTGGGACATTTACGGCTGCTCAGTGGCCGTTGATGAGTGGTCTGACCGCCAGGTCCGTCCCATCTACAATGCAATGGCGTGTAACGCGCAAGGATCCGTGCACATCTACTTGCGTGATGCCAGCGGTCTCAGTCGTGATGCAGATCATACGTCAACAATGATTGAAGCAACCAAAGAGATAGTGGGGGGGAAGAGGGTGGTCTCCGTCATCTGCGACAACACCTCCACGAACAAGAAGGCATTTACGGACCTGAAGCAGAAGTACCCCTCCCTCTTCTTCTAGGGCTGCTTTGCGTACAACATCGACCTGATAATGAAAGACCTTGCCAAGACGGAGTGGGGTGGATCAATCATCAGCAGGTGTGAGAAGGTAGTGTCGTACGTGCGGAACAATGACCTGCCACGCTCCTGGCTGCGTGAGAGGAGTGGTGGCAAGATGCTGTTGGCGCGGTGCGAGACCAGGTTTGCCTCCACGTTTGACATGGTTGACCGCCTGCTGGACCAAAAGGAAAATCTGGAGACCATGGTCGACACGGACTTGTGGAGGCAGATGGGGGTGAGACGTGATGCAGGCTTCAAAGCAAGGAAGAAGGAGGTGCGCCGTATCGTATGCCGCAGGGTCTTTTGGGTGCAGGTACGCCAGCTCCGGGACCTGTTGGAGCCTTTGGTGAGGGCCTTGTGGGTGGCTGATAGGAAAGGTGGCTCCGCAGGTGAGATTTATGAGGGCCTACTGGATTGTGCAGAAGAGCTGAAGGTGTCGGGCGAGGAGAAGGGCAGGAAGCCAGCAAAGGTTGCTAAGTCTCATGTTCAGTTTGTGCTTGGACGTCTCAATTCTCGCTGGAACAAAGACATGGTCTGCCCCCTGTACGCTGCTGCACGTAGGATGCACCCTGAGCACTTTGGGAATGATCTCTCACTTGACTCAGCAACCATGTAGGCATGGCAGTCTGTTGTGGATGCTTTAGTTCCAGCAGACAAGCATGATGATCTCCTGCTTGAGATATCAGCCTTCCAGAGGGGCCAGGTCATGGTGAACTATGTTCCCACAGTAACTGCAGCAAAGAATGCCAAGGCGGTGGCTGCAGTGGTTAAGGTGCAAAGCAGGAGCATGACGGCTGTTGAATGGCATGTGAACTACATGCACTACATGCCTAGCTTGCGTGATCTTGCTCTGAAGGTGCTCTCTCAACCATGTTCTTCCTCTGAATGTGAACGCGTGTTCTCCACGCACAAGTTGGTGCACACTGCACGTAGGAACCGTCTCCTGGTCTCAACGCTCAAGCTGCTCGTCTGCTGCAACGTCAGATTACGCAAGGTGTATGGCAAGAGCGGCGGACGAGCAGCCAGGCAACTGTCGGCGGCAGCAGAAGCAGAAGCAACAGATGAGGGAGAAGTCAGTGAAGACGACGGGGAGATAGTGGAGGAGGGAGAGGAGGTGGAGTTACTCAATGGTGGTGATGATGGGAGCAGTGACAGTGGTGAGGGTGAGGATGAAGAAGAGGAAGCAGTTGGAGCAGAGGCGGATGATGATGTGGTGGAGATACAAGCAAACATCCGGGTGCTGGTTGATACTCCCATTCTGCCACATGCCCGACGTGTCCGCATGCGGCAGGAGACCCTCTCACTGGTCTCTACTCATAGCAACAGGCAGAGCAGTCGCAACCAGACACGTGTGACTTCAACAGCAGCAGATGCAACAACCCTAGTAGCAGCTCCTGGAACTTCTCTAACTCCTGCAGCTGCTGCCACTGCTGTAGAATCTGCAACACCTGAAAACGTTGCAAGTCCTGTAATACCTGCAACTCATGCAACTCCAACAACTCTTGCAACATCAACAGCAGCAGATGCAACAACCCCTGATAGAGAGGGAGGTGCAGATGGCACAACTGAGCCTACACCTAGAGACCTAGGTCTAGAGGACAGTGTCAACAACAGCCATGCTCCAGAGCAGAATGATGCAGTTGGAAGAGACAACACATCCACCCGTGCATCAGGCACAAAACTCCCTGCTACAGCTGAAACGCTAGCTAAGCGTGGGCATGCTAAGAAGTAGGGTAGGCATCAATGTACTTGAGATTTCCATGGCCTGAAATTCATATTCACTCTAACTGCCCATATGTGTTACCTGTCATGAATGCAACTTTTGCAACTCTCCATGTATTGCAATTCTATGTACTTGAGAACTATTGTGATCTGGTGTCATTCACTCCTTTTCTAGTGGCAATACATCACATAGTGCATATTTGTGTGGATACAGGGCTAAGATGAAGTTGCTGACTGTTCTGGAGATGCTCTTCATTTCATTGCGGTGATAAAAAATCTGTTAAACTTAGTGTAAATGTCTCAGAATGATGCTAAGCTGAAAAAGCGGCAGAAATGATTCACTCAACAAAGTCAGACTTAGGCTTCACCCCATCAAATCTGCCATTCCTGAGTACTTTACAGTACTTGAGCATCGATGTGCCTCAGATGGACTACACCGATGCTCGTTGTGGACATCGATGTGCCGTTGTACGTGGTGCCGCGGTCAACACTGCTCCAGTTGTCTTGGTCTTGCTCCAGTTTTCTTGGACTTGCTCCAGTTGTCTTGGGCTTGCTCCAGTTGTCTTGGGCTTGTTCCAGTTGTCTTGGGATTGCTCCAGTTGTCTTGGCCTTGCTCCAGTTGTCTTGGGCTTGCTGCAGTTGTCTTGGGCTTGCTCCAGTTGTCCTGTTCCTTCTCCAGTTGTCCTGTTCCTTCTCCAGTTGTCTTCGCCTTGCTCCAGTTGTCTTGGCCTTGCTCTAGTTGTCTTGGCCTTGCTCCAGTTGTCTTGGTCTTGATCCAGTTGTATTGGGCTTGCTCCAGTTGTCTTGGGCCTGCTCCAGTTGTCTTGGCCTTGCTCCAGTTGTCTTGGGCTTACTCCAGTTGTATTTGGCTTGCTCCAGTTGTCCTGGCCTTGCTCCAGCTTTCTTGGCCTTGCTCCAGTTGTCTTGGCCTTGCTCCAGTTGTCTTGGGCTTGCTCCACTTGTCTTGAAGTTGCTCAAGTTGTCTTGGGATTGCTCTAGTTGTCCTGGGATTGCTCCAGTTGTCTTGGGCTTGCTCCATTCGTCTTGGCCTCGCTACAGTTATCTTGGGCTTGCTCCAGTTGTCTTGGGCTTGCTCCAGTTGTCTTGGCCTTGCTCCACCTGTCTTGGGCTTGCTCCAGTTATCTTGGCCTTGCTCCAGCTGTCTTGGCCTTGCTCCACTTGTCTTGGGCTTGCTCCAGTTGTCTTGGGCTTGCTCCTGTTCTCTTGGTCTTCCTCAAGTTATCCTCGGCTTGCTCCAGTTGTATTCCTCTCGCTCCAGTTGTCTTGGGTTTGTTCCACTTGTCTTGGGCTTGCTCCAGTTGTCTTGGGCTTGCTCGAGTTGTCTTGGCCTTGCTCCATTTGTCATAGCCTTGCTCCAGTTGTCTTGTGCTTGCTCCAGTTTTCTTGGGTTTGCTCCATTTCTCTTGATCTTGCTTTAGTTGTCTTGGCCTTGCTCCAGTTGTCTTGGCCATGCACCAGTTGTCTTGGCCTTGCTCCAGTTGTCTCGGTCTTGATCCAGTTGTATTGGGATTGCTCCAGTTGTCTTGGGCTTGCCCCAGTTGTCTTAGCCTTGCTCCAGCTGTCTTGGCCTTGCTCCAGTTGTCTTGGGCTTGCTCCATTTTAATTTGGCTTACTCCAGTTGTCCTCACCTTGCTCCTGTTGTCTTGGCCTTGCTCTAGTTGCCTTGGCCTTGCTCCAGTTGTCTTGGGATTGCTCCAGTTGTATTGGGCTTGCTCCAGTTGTCTTGGCCTTGCTCCAGTTTTCTTGGGCTTGCTCTAGTTGTCTTGGCCTTGCTCTAGTTGTCTTGGGCTTCCTCCAGTTGTCTTGGCCCGTCTCCAGTTGTCTTGGCCTTGCTCCAGTTGTCTTGGTCTTGCTCCAGTTGTCTTGGCCTTGCTCCAGTTGTCTTGGCCCGTCTCCAGTTGTCTTGGCCTTGCTCCAGTTGTCTTGGTCTTGCTCCAGTTGTCTTGGCCTTGCTCCAGTTGTCTTGGCCTTGCTCCAGTTGTCTTGTTCTTGATCCAGTTGTATTGGGCTTGCTCCAGTTGTCACGGGCTTGCTCCTGTTGTCTTGGCCTTGCTCCAGTTGTCTTGGCCTTGCTCCAGTTGTAGTTGGCTTGCTCCAATTTTCCTGGCCTTGCTCCAGTTGTCTTGGCCTTGCTCCAGTTGTCTTGGCTTTGCTGCAGTTGTCTTGGGCTTGCTCCAGTTGTATTGGGCTTGCTCCAGTTGTCTTGGCCTTGCTCTAGTTGTCTTGGCCTTGCTGCAGTTGTCTTGGGCTTGCTCCATTCGTCTTGGCCTTGCTTCAGTTGTCTTGAGCTTGATCCAGTTGTCTTGGGCTTGCTCAAGTTGTCTTGGCCTTGCTCTAGCTGTCTTGGGCTTGCTCTAGTTGTCTAAGCCTTAATCCAGTTGTCTTGGCCTTGCTCCAATGGTCTTGGGCTTGCTCCAGTTGCCTTCGGCTTGCTCCTGTTCTCTTGGTCTTCCTCCAGTTATCCTGGGCTTGCTCCAATTGTATTTGTCTCGCTCCAGTTGTCTTGGATTTGATCCACTTGTCTTGGGCTTGCTCCAGTTGTCTTAGCCTTGCTTGGGTTGTCTTCGCCTTTCTCCAGTTGTCATCTCCTTGCTCCAGTTGTCTTGTGCTTGCTCCAGTTTTATTGGGCTTGCTCCATGTGTCTTGGTCTTGCTGCAGTTGTCTTGGGCTTGCTCCAGTTGTCTTAGGCTTGCTTTAGTTGTCTTGGCCTTGCTCCAGTTGTCTTGGGCTTGCTGTAGTTGTCTTAGGCTTGCTCCAGTGGTCTTGGCCCTTCTCCCGTTGTCTTAGCCTTACTCCAGTTGTCTTGGCCTTGCTCCAGTTGCTTTAGCCTTGCTCCAGTTGTCTTGGTCTTAATCCAGTTGTATTGGGCTTGCTCCAGTTGTCTTGGGCTTGCTCCAGTTGTCTTGGCCTTGCTCCAGTTGTCTTGGCCTTATTCATGTTGTTTTAGGCATGCTCTAGTTGTATTTGGCTTGCTCCAGTTGTCCTGGCCTTGCTCCAGTTGTCTTGGCCTTGCTCCAGTTGTCTTGGCCTTGCTCCAGTTGTCTGGGCCTTGCTCCAGTTGTATTGGGCTTGCTCCGGTTGTCTTGGCCTTGCTCCAGTTGTCTTGGGCTTGCTCCAGTTGTCTTGGCCTTGCTCCAGTTGTCTTGGGCTTGCTCCAGTTGTCTTGACCTTGCACGGTGTGGCTACCACGCACAATGACCAACCAAAGCAGGCATGTGTCACTGACCATGACCAAATAATTTCACTGTGTGTGGTCAACGTTGCCAAATCATAATACGGGTCACAAATGGTCAGAGGGGGAAACGATGGTTTTGGAATACAAGTCATTGACTAGCTAGTACAAAGATCTTCAATAAGTGGTGGCACGCTGTGACTACCATGAACAATGACCAACCAAAGCAGGCATATGTCACTGACCATGACCAAAGAATTACACTATGTGTGGTTAACATTGCCAAATCATAATACAAGTCAGAAATAGTCAGAGGGGCAAACAGTGGTTGGAAAATACTGGTTATCAACTAGCAAGTACAAAGACCTTCAATAAGTAGTAGCACGGTGTGGCTACCATGAAAAATGACCAACCAAAGTTGGCATATGTCACTGACCATAACCATAGAATTTCACTATGTGTGGTCAATGTTGACGACTCATAATACGAGACACAAATGGTCGGATGGGGAAACAGTGGGTTGGGAGCACTGGTTATCGACAAGCAAGTACAAAGACCTTCAATAAGAATTAGCACGGTGTGGTTACCATGCACAATGACTAACCAAAGTAGGCATATGGCACTGACCATGACCAAAGAAGTTAACTATATGTTGTCAACATTGAACTCATAATACGAGTCACAAATGGTCAAAAGGGGAAGTAATGGTTTAGGAATACCAGTTATTAACTATCAAGTACAAAGAATTTCAATTTGTAGTGGCACGGTGTGACTACCATGCACGATGACCAACCAAAGTAGGCATATGTTAGTGATTGTGACCAAAAAACATCACTATGTGTGGTCAACGTTGACAACTCATAATACGAGTCACAAACGGTCAGATGGGGAAATAATGGTTTGGAAATAATATTTTTTGTCTAGCAAGTACAAAGACCTTCAATAAGTAGTGGCACGGCGTGGCTACCATGCACAATGACCACCCAAAATAGGCATATGTCACTAGCCATGACCAAAGAATTTCACCATGTGTGGTCAACGTTGACAACTCATCATAAGAGTCACAAATAGTCAAAGGGGGGCGAAATGGTTTGGAAATGCTACTTGTCAACTAGCAAGTACAAAGAGCTTTAATAAGTACTGGTACGGTGTGGCTACCATGCACTATGACCAACCAAAGTAGGCATATGTCACTGACCATGACCAAAGAAACTCACCATGTGTGGTCAACGTTGATAACTCATAAGACGAGTCACACATTGTCAGAGGGTGCAACAATGGTTTAGGAACACTAGTTTCCGACTAGCAAGTACTAAGAACTTCAACAAGTAGTGGCACGGTGTGGCTATCATGCACAATGACCAACCAGAGTAGGCATATGTTACTGACCATGACCAAATAATTTCACTATGTGTGGTTAACGTTGACAACTCTTAGTACAATTCACAAATGGTCACATGGGAAAACAATGGTTTGGAAATACTAGTTATCGACTAGCAAGTAGAAAGACCCTAAATACGTAGTGGCACGGTGTGAGTACCATGCACAATGACCATCCAAAGTAGGCATATGTCAGTGATTATGACCAAACAAATGCACTATGTGTCGTCAACGTTGCCAACTCAGAATACGAGTCACGAATGTTCAAAGGGGGAAACAATGGTTTGGGAATACTAGTAATCAACTAGCAAGTACAAAGACCTTCAATTTGTAGTGGCACAGCGTGGCTACCATGCACAATGACCAACCAAACTAGGCTGATGTCACTGACCATGACCAAAGAATTTCACTGTGTGGTCAACGTTGAAAAATCATAATACGTGTCACAAATTGTCAGAAGGGGGAAGCAATAGTTTTGGAATACAAGTCATCGACTAGAAAGTACAAAGTACTTCAATTAGTAGTAGCATTGTGTGGCTACCATGCACAATGACCAACCAAAGTAGACATATGTCAGTGACCATGACCAAAGAAACTCACTACGTGTCGTCAACATTGACAACTCATAGTACAAGTCACAAATGGTCAGAGGGGGAAACAATGGTTTGGAAATTCTGATCATCGACTAGCAAGTAGAAAGACCCTGAATACGTAGTGGCACGATGCGACTACCATGCACAATGACCATCCAAAGTAGGCATATATCAGTGACCATGACCAAAGAAATCCACTATGTGTCGTCAACGTTGCCAACCGATAATATGAATCACAAATGGTCAGAGGGGGAAACAATGGTTTGGGAATAATAGTTATTAAGTAGCAAGTACAAAGAACTTCAAATAGTAGTGGTACGGTGTGGCTATCATGCATGATGACCAACCAAAGTAGGCATATTTCAGTGACCATGACCAAAGAATATTACTATGTGTGGTCAACGTTGACAACTCATAAAATGAGTCACAAACGGTTAGAAAGGGAAATAATGAATTGGAAATAATATTTTTCGTGTAGCAAGTACAAACATCTTCAACAAGTAGTGGCACGGCGTGGCTACCATGCACAATGACCACCCAAAGTAGGCATATGTCACTAGCTATGACCAAAGAATTTCAGTATGTGTGGTCAACGTTGACGACTCATAATACAAGTAAAAATGGTCAAAGGGGGAACAATGTTTTGCAAATACTAGTTGTCGACTAGCAAGTACAAAGAGCTTTAATACGTAGTGGCACGGTGTAGCTACCATGAACTATGACCAACCAAAGTAGGCATATGTCACTGACCATGATAAAAGAAACTCACTATGTGTGGTCAACATTGATAACTCATAAGACGAGTCACAAATGGTCGGAGGGTGGAACAATGGTTTAGGAACACTAGTTTCCGACTAGCAAGTACTAAGACCTTCAATAAGTAGTGGCACGGTGTGGCTATCATGCACAATGACCAACCAAAGTAGGCATATGTCACTGACCATGCCCAAATAATTTCACTATGTGTGGTCAACGTTGACAACTCATAGTACAAGTCACAAATGGTCAGAGGGGGAAACAATGGTTTGGAAATATTAGTTATCGACTAGCAAGTAGAAAGACCCTGAATACATAGTGGCACGGTTTGACTACCATGCACAATGACCATCCAAAGTAGGCATATGTCAGTGACCATGACCAAAGAAATTTACAATGTGTCGTCAACGTTGCCAACTCATAATACGAGTCACAAATGGTCGGAGGGGGAAACAACTGTTTGGGAATACTAGTTATCAACTAGCAAGTACATAGAAATTCAATGAGTAGTGGCACAGTGTGGCTACCATGCACAATGACAAACCAAAGTAGGCATATGTCACTGACCATGACCAAAGAATTTCACTACGTGTGGTCAACGTTGACAAATCATAATATGTATCACAAATGGTCAGAAGGGGAAAACAATGGTTTTGAAATACAAGTCATCGACTATCCGGTACAGAGACCTTCAATAAGTAGTGGCACGGTGTAGCTATCACGCACAATGATTAACCAGTGTAGGCATATGTCACTGACCATGACCAAATCATTTCACAATGTGTGGTCTACGTTGACAACTCATGATACGAGTCTCAAATGGTCAAAGGGGCAAACAATGGTTGGAAAATACTGGTTATCAACTAGCAAGTACAAAGACCTTCAATAAGTAGTAGCACGGTGTGGATACCATGCACTATGACCAACCAAAGTTGGCATATGTCACTGACCATAACCAAACAATTTCACTATGTGTGGTCAACGTTGACGACTCATAATATGAGACACAAATGGTCAGATGGGGAAACACTGGGTTCGGAATACAGGTTATTAACTAGCAAGTACAAATACCTTCAATAAGAAGTAGCACGGTGTGGCTACCATGCACAATGACTAACCAAAGTAAGCATGTGGCACTGACCATGACCAAAGAATTTAACTATATGTCCTCAATGTTGACAACTCATAATACGAGTCACAAATGGTCACAAGGGGAAACAATGGTTTATGATTACGAGTTATTATCTAGCAAGTAGAAATAACTTCAATTAGTAGTGGCACGGTGTGGCTACCATGCACAATGACCAACCAAAGTAGGCATATGTCAGTGACCATCTCCAGAAAACATCACTATGTGTTGTCAACGTTGACAACTCGTCATACGAGTCACAAACGGTCAGAGGGGAAAGCAATGGTTTGGAAATAATATCTTTTGTATAGCAAGTACAAAGACTGTCAATAAGTAGTGGCACGACGTTGCTACATGCACAATGACCACCCAAAGTAGGCATATGTCACTTGTCATGACCAAAGAATTTCACTATGTGTGGTCAACGTTGACAACTCAAAATACGAGTCACAAATGGTCAAATGGGGGGGAAATGGTTTAGAAATACTAGTTATTGACTAGCAAGTACAAAGAGCTTTAATACATAGTGGCACGGTGTGGCTACCATGCACTATGACCAACCAAAGTAGGCATATGTCACTGACCATGACCAAATAGACTCACTATGTATGGTCAACGTTCATAACTCATGAGACAAGTCACAAATGGTCAAAGGGTGGAACAATGGTTTGGGAACACTAGTTTTTGACTAGCAAGTACTAAGGCCTTCAATAAGCAGTGGCACGGCGTGGCTATCATTCACAATGACCAACCAAAATATGCGTATGTTACAGACCATGAGCAAATAATTTCACTATTTCTGGTCAACGTTGACAACTCATAGTACAAGTCACAAAAGGTCAGAGGGGGAAACAATGGTTTGAAAATACTAGTTATCGACTAGCAAGTAGAAAGACCCTGAATACGTAGTGGCACGGTGTGACTACCATGCACAATGACCAACCAAAGTAGGCATGTGTCAGTGACCAGGATCAAAGAAATTCACTATGTGTCATGAACGTTGCCAACTCATAATACCAGTCACAAATAGTCAGAGGGGGAAACAATGGTTTGGGAATACTAGTTATCAACTAGCAAATACAAAGACCTTCAATTAGTAGTGGCTCTATGTGGCTACCATGCACAATGACCAACCAAAGTAGGCATATGTCACTGACCATGACCAAATAATTTTACAATGTGTGGTCAACATTGACAACTCATAATACGAGTCACAAATGGTCACAGGGGGAAACAATGGTTTGGGAATACAAGTCATCGCCTAGCCAGCACAAAGACCTTCAATTAGTAGTGGCACGGTGTGGCTACCATGCACAATGACCAACCAAAGCAGGCATATATAACTGACCATGACCAAAGAATTTCACTATGTTTGGTCAACGCTACCAAATCATAATACGAGTTACAAATATTCAGAGAGGCAAAAGATGGTTGGAAAATACCGGTTATCACGTAGTAAGTACAAAGACCTTCAATAAGTAGTAGCACGGTGTGGCTATCATGCACAACGACCAACCAAAGTTGGCATATGTCACTGACCATAACCAAAAAATTTCACTATGTGTGGTCAACGTTGACGACTCATAAAACGAGACAGAAATGGTCACATGGAAAAACACTGGGTTGGGAATACCGGTTATCGACTAGTAAGTACAAAGACCTTCAATAAGAAGTAGCACGGTGCGGCTACCATGCACAATGACTAACTAAAGTAGGCATATGGCACTGACCATGACCAAATAATTTAACTATATGTTGTCAACGATGACAACTCATACTACGAGTCACAAATAGTCAAAAGGGGAAACAATGGTTTGGGAATACCAGTTATTAACTTGCAAGTACAAAGAACTTCAACTAGTAGTGGCACGGTATGGCTACCATGCACAATGACCAACCAAAGTAGGCATATGTCAGTGACCATGACCAAAGAATATCACTGTGTGTGGTCGGCACTGACAACTCATAATACGAGTCACAAACAATCAGAGGAGGAAAAACTGGTTTGGAAATAATATTTCTCATCTAGCAAGTATAAAGACCTTCAATAAGCAGTGGGGAAGCGCGGCTACAATGCACAATGGCCACCCAAAGTAGGCATATGTCACTAGCCATGACCAAAGAATTTCACTATGTGTGGTCAACGTTAACAACTCATAATACGAGTCACAAATGGTCAAAGGGGGGAACAATGGTTCGGAAATACTAGTTATCGACTAGTAAGTACAAAGAGCGTTAATAAGTAGTGGCATGGTGTGATTACCATGCACTATGACCAACCAAAGTAGGCATGTGTCACTGACCATAACCAAATAAATAAACTTACTATGTGTGGTCAACGTTCGTAACTCATAAGACAAGTCACAAATGTTCAAAGGGTGGAACAATGGTTTGGGAACACTAGTTTTTGACTAGCAAGTACTAAAACCTTCAATAAGTAGTGGCACGGTGTGGCTATCATTCACAATGACCAACCAAAGTAGGCGTATGTTACAGACCATGACCAAATAATTTCACTATTTCTGGTCAACGTTGACAACTCATAGTACAAGTCACAAAAGGTCAGAGGGGGAAGCAAGTTTCAAAATACTAGTTATCGACTAGAAAGTAGAAAGACCCTGAATACGTAGTGGCACGGTGTGACTACCATGCACAATGACCAACCAAAGTAGGCATATGTCACTGACCATGACCAGGAGCAAAGAAATTCACTATGTGTCGTGAACGTTGCCAACTCATAATACCAGTCACAAATGGTCAGAGGGGGAAACAATCGTTTGGGATTACTAGTTATCAACTAGCAAGTACAAAGACCTTCAGTTAGTAGTGGCACTATGTGGCTACCATGCACAATGACCAACCAAAGTAGGCATATGTCACTGACCATGACCATATTATTTCACAATGTGTGGTCAACGTTGACAACTCATAATATGAGTGACAAATGGTCACAGGGGGAAACAATGGTTTTGGAATACAATTCATCGCCTAGGCAGCACAAAGACCTTCAAGAAGTAGTGGCACGGTGTGGCTACCATGCACAATGACCAACCAAAGCAGGCATATGTCACTGACCATGATCAAAGAATTTCACTATGTGTGGTCAACGTTGAGAAATCATGATACGAATCACAAATAGTCAGAGGGGCAAACAATGGTTGGAAAATACTGTGTATCAAGTAGCAAGTACAAAGATCTTCAATAAGTACTAGCACAGTATGGCTACCATGCACAATGACCAACCAAAGTTGGTATATGTCATTGACCATAACCAAAGAATTTCACCATGTGTGGTCAATGTTGACGACTCATAATACGAGACACATGTGGTCAGATGGGGAAACACTGGGTTGGGAATACTGGTTATTGACTAGCAAGTAAAGAGACCTTCAATAAGAAGTAGCACGGTTTGGCTACCATGCGCAATGACTAACCAAATTAGGCATATGGCACTAACCATGACCAAAGACTTTAACTATATGTTGTCAACGTTGACAACTAATAATACGAGTCACGAATGGTCAGAAGGGGAAAGAATGGTTTGGGAATACCAGTTATTAACTAGCAAGTACAAAGAACTTCAATTAGTAGTGGCACAGTGTGGCTACCATGCACAATGACCAACCAAAGTAGGCATGTGTCACTGACCATGACCAAAGAATATCACTATGTGTGGTCAGCAATGACAACTCATAATACGAGTCACAAATGGTCAGAGGGGGGAAAATGGTTTGGAAATAATATTTTTTGTCTAGCAAGTACAAAGACCTTTAATAATTAGTGGAACGACGTGGCTACCATGTACAATGACCGCCCAAAGTAGGCATATGTCACTAGACATGACCAAAGAATTTCACTGTGTGTGGTCAACGTTGGCAACTCATAATACGAGTCACAAATGGTCAGAGGGTGGAACAATGGTTTAGGAACACTAGCTTCCGACTAGCAAGTACTAACACCTTCAATAAGTAGTGGCACGGTGTGGCTATCATGCACAATGACCAACCAAAGTAGGCATATGTCACTGACCATGACCAAATAATTTCACTATGTGTGGTCAACGTTGACAACTCATAATACGAGTCACAAATGGTCAGAGGGTGGAACAATGGTTTAGGAACACTAGCTTCCGACTAGCAAGTACTAACACCTTCAATAAGTAGTGGCACGGTGTGGCTATCATGCACAATGACCAACCAAAGTAGGCATATGTCACTGACCATGACCAAATAATTTCACTATGTGTGGTCAACGTTGACAACTCATAGTACAAGTCACAAATGGTCATCGGGGGAAACAATGGTTTGGAAATACTAGTTATCAACTAGCAAGTAGAAAGACCCTGAATACATAGTGGCACGGTGTGACAACCATGCACAATGACCATCCAAAGTAGGCATATGTCAGTGACCATGACCAAAGAAATTCATGATGTGTCGTCAACGTTGCCAACTCATAATACGTGTCACAAATGGTCAGAGGGGGAAACAATGGTTTGGGGATACTTGTTATTAAATAGAAAGTACAAAGACCTTCAATTAGTAGTGGCACAGTGTGGCTACCACGCACAATGACCACCCAATGTAGGCATATGTCACTGACCATGACCAAATAATTTCACAATGTGTGGTCAACGTTGACAACTCATAATACGAGTCACAAATGGTCAGAGGAGGAAAAAATGGTTTTGGAATACAAGTCATTCACTAGCTAGTACAAAGACCTTCAATAAGTAGTGGCACGGTGTGGCTACCATGCACAATGACCAACCAAAGCAGGCATATGTCACTGACCATGACCAAAGAATTTTACTATGTGTGGTCAACGTTGCCAAATCATAATACGAGTCACAAATAGTCAGAGGGGAAAACAATGGTTGGAAAATATTGGTTATCAACTAGCAAGTACAAAGACCTTCAATAAGTAGTAGCACGGTGTGGCTACCATGCACAATGACTAACCAAAGTTGGCATATGTCACTGACCATAACCAAAGAATTTCACTATGTGTGGTCAACGTTGACGACCCACAATACGAGGCAAAAGTGGTCAGATGGGGAAACACTGGGTTGGGAATACTGGTTATCGACTAGCAAATACAACGACCTTCAATAAGAAGTAGCACAGTGTGGCTACCACGCACAATGACTAACCAAAGTAGGCATATGGCAATGACCATGACCAAAGAATTTAACTACCTCGGTGTTCATTGAATTCGAATTTAATGTTTTTTTCACTAGTCAAAATTGTGTCACTTTTTCGTTCAATGAATTTAAAGGAGCACTTAAATAAAATTTTCCTTAAAAAACAAATTTAAGGTGTCATGGTTGAAATTACTTTTCAAACTAACACGGGTTCAGAGAATTTGAGTGGGTCATGTAGAACAAGTCAGTAATCGCATTTGGTGGTTGTGCAAAAAAATGCATCAAAGCGTATCATGTCGTCAGACACCCACTCGAGGCCACTTGGAACTTCATTACTGGAAGCATTTGTGTGAGAGAAAAAATGGATGGAAATAACGACTTCATAGAATGAGCAAATATACACTTTCACACCACTACCTCATCCTCCTCCTCCACACCTTCATCTTCGTACATGACATGACCATACATGCCATTGGCATGCTTCTGGAAATCAGCCTGGAACACACAGGCAAAGCCAGCACGCACCCAAGCACTGCGCACCATGGCCGGGTTACTGACCATTTTCTTCCATGCGAAAAGAAACCACTTGCACGCAGATTCTTTCACTATGGTCATGCCAAGTGAAAGATTGCCTCCTTCGCGTGTCTTGTCCACAGCCCACGTGCCAAAATGCTCCTCCACGGTGTTTTTCAGAGGGGAGATGAGGCCCACATCTGCCGGTTGCACTTTTGGGGAACATCCAGCCGGGATGTACAGTGGGTGCATGTGCAGGAAATTGCTCCACAGCCAGTCGCGGAAAGCAGTGCTGCAGTACGGACGCCATGCATCGAGGACCAAGAGCATGTGCGCCTTCCCTGGGGTCCAGCCGTACGTCTGACACCTGCGCTCGTAGTAGGACTGGACGATGCCACGCACCCACTGCATGGTCGTCTCGCCATTCGCCCAGTGATTGGACGTGTGGGACAACAGCCATCTGCAGTCAAGGATTTCGCGCGCGTGCGGCCCCTTAGGCAGGAAGCATTTGGATTTGCCTGCAAAGATCAGTTGCAATGGCAGGAAGTCACCAGCAAAAGAGGATGCCACCAAAACGGTGATCACACGCTTGTCGTCCAGCCCAATGGTGGACACATCGCTCGCGCCTCTTGGCGCGTACGTGTGATCTGCCGCCGGAAGGAGCTGGATGGCCGTATGATATGCGTTTATAGCAAAACATCGCGGGATCTGATGGTAGGAAACAAGCGCTTCTGCACGCATGTGAATATTTAGCACTTTCTCCTCCCAGTTGTCGGGCACTTTCTGGGCTGCTGTGGCGCCACGACCAACCCAAAGTCTTGGTCATGAACTTTCGGACCCACGATCTGCCGAAAGCCCGATCGCCGAGTTATGCGAGGTCGTAGGGGGCATGACGGCCGATGATGCACCTAATCTCATGGCGGATACTCTTGCTGTTCAATTGGTTCCCCGCAGCACGGGCTTTCTCGAGGGCGATCTTGATTTCGTCAACAATAGCCGGATGAGAGGCCATCCATGCCGTTTCCCCCCTTCTGCCATGCTGTCTCTTTTTGCTGTTGATGGGGGATGAGGGTTTGGTCTTCATAGCAGCAGTGGCAGCATGGACGTACTGGTCCTTCAAAACCTTGGTCCCAGGAACAAACCATGATGCCACTGTGCTAACCGCCAGTCGGTTGAACACGTTGAAGCTGTCAGGGGTGCGGAAGGTTCGCTTCAAATGCTTGACTACAGCATAGATGGTGGGATGGGCTTTCACGGCGCGGTAGATGGCTGGGAAGTGCCTGCTCCCAAACCAGTCAGCGTTCTGTCCCTGCCGCTGCCGCTGTCTGCTGCTGGAAGTGGAGGCCGTTGTCATCGTCTGGCTCACTTGGACGATGGCATTGCACTCAGTGTCCGTGGAGTCGTCCGACGTCTGACTGCTGGAGGAGGACAACGTGTCAGCACCATGAATACTGTTTGTAGTGTCGCTATTGCTGTCACTGTTAGTGCATGGAGGCAACGGCTCGGTCGGCTCCTCGATGCGGAGTGCCCCCGACTGCATGCGTCTCGTGGGGGGAGAGGGACGCGAACGCTTCTTCGGACGCTCCTCCACAACCTTCACCTTCCCCTTATCGAGGGCAGAAGGGCGGGCATCCGTGGCCCGAGGCGATGGTACAGCTCCCGTGCCCTTGTCGTCCTTCTCAGAAGGAATTGAGGTCGTGCAAGAGCTGCCATGGACATTGCTGGATGAACATGACGGTACAAGCGACAACGGAGAGTCAGCAGGGACCTCATTGGATGGGTGTGTATCGTTCACACGCGGGGAGCAAACTACCGAAGCAGTTTCTCTAGGGGGAACTGAATCGTCGAACGTCAGCCTCGTGGGCTTCCTGGGAAGACCTACTGGATGTTTCTCCGGCTTTGGGCTGGGTGTTACAGCACGTCCAAGCTGGGACTCCAGACGACGCATGCTCTCCTCTGGAGACACCTTTTGCAGGAAGCGTTCCATGATGGCGGAGATGCTCACGGGTCAATTGTTGTGTCTCTTGACAATTAGTGGATGTGTGACAGTAGGACAGGACACGAGGACTCTAAAAGTGCTAAGCAACGTCAGTTTTGCCAACGGACAAATAAAATCACGCCGCCGCCGGTGCGAAGCGACGGCACCAACGTCAACGGTGTCAGCACACACGGAGAGTTTTTCGCGCGATGTACGAAATCAAGGATCACAAAAAATATGAACCGGCTCATTCGTCGAATTCTAGGAGCAGGGTCATTGCGAATTCTCATCAATAGCATCCCCAAAATGGTTCCAAACATAAAAACCTATACGAAATCATGGATCACATAATTCACAAAAATCAATTGTGCGAATTCAAGGAACACCAGGGTATATGTTGTCAACGTTGACAACTCATAATACGAGTCACAAATGGACAGAAGGGGAAAAAATGGTTTGGGAATACCAGTTATTAACTAGCAAGTACAGAGAGCTTTAACTAGTAGTGGCATGGTGTGGCTACCATGCACAATGGCCAACCAAAGTAGGCATATGTCAGTGACCATGACCAAAGAATATCACTACCCTACTGCTCTTGGATTTCGATATTAATTATTTTTTTGGTTGAATTAATGCGATACATGATTTCGTTCAGTGAATCCAAAATGTTACATACATAAATAAACTCAAATGGGATTTGAAAGGCTATGGGATCTGAATCTTAAATGGTATCCTCTACATACTAAACAATAAAATCAAGGCACCATTTCACCCGGATTCGACCACTTAGGGCCACTAAAATAATTCAAACCTAAAAAATCTCGTCTAATTCATAGATTTTTTTATTCACAAATATCTATTCGTTGAAATCCAAGAGCAGTAGGGTATGTGTGGTCAACGTTGAAAACTCATAATACGAGTCACAAACGGTCAGAGGGGGAAATAATGGTTTGGAAATAACATTTTCTGTCTAGCAAGTACAAAGACCTTCAATAAGTAGTGGAACGGCGTGGTTACCATGCACAATGACCACCCAAAGTAGGCAAATGTCACTAGCCATGAACAAAGAATTTCACTATGTGTGGTCAACGTTGACAACTCATAATACGAGTCACAAATGGTCAAAGGGGGGAACAATGGTTTGGAAGTACTAGTTATCGACTAGCAAGTACAAAGAGATTTAATAAGTAGTGGCACGGTGTGGCTACCATGCACTATGACAAACCAAAGTAGGCATATGTCACTGAGCATGACCAAAGAAACTCACTATGTGTGGTCAACGTTCATAACTCATAAGAAGAGTCACAAATGGTCATAGGGTGGAACAGTGGTTTAGGAACACTAGTTTCCGACTAGCAAGTACTAAGACCTTAAATAAGTAGTGGCACGGTCTGCCTATCATGCACATCGACCAACCAAAGTAGGCATATGTCACTGACCATGACCAAATAATTTCACTATGTGTGGCCAACGTCGACAACTCATTGTACAAGTCACAAATGGTCAGAGGGGGAAACAATGGTTTGGAAATATTAGTTATTGACCAGCAATAGAAAGACCCCGAATACGTAGTGGCACGGTGTGACTACCATGCAAAATGACCATCCAAAGTAGGCATATGTCAGTGACCATGTCCAAATAAATTCACTATGTGTCGTCAACGTTGCCAACTCATAATACGAGTCACAAATGGTCAGAGGCGTAAACAATGCTTTGGGAATACTAGTTATCAACTAGCAAGTACAAAGACCTTCAATTAGTAGTGGCACAGTGTGGCTACTATGCACATTGACCAACCAGAGTAGGCATATGTCACTGACCATGACCAAATGACTTCACTGTGTGTGGTCAACGTTGACAAATCATAATACGTGTCACAAATGGTCAAAAGGGGGAAACAATGGTTTTGGAATACAAGTCATGGACTAGCCAGTACAAAATACCTTCAATATGAAGTGGCACGGTGTGGCTACCATGCACATAGACCGACCAATGAAGGCATATGTCACTGACCAAGACCAAATAATTTCACAATGTGTGGTCAACGTTGACAACTCATAATACGAGTCACAAATGGTCTGAGGGGGAAAAAATGGTTTTGGAATACCAGTTATTAACTAGTAAGTACAAAGAACTTCAATTATTAGTGGCACGGTGTGGCTACCATGCACAATGACCAACCAAGTGAGGCATATGTCAGTGACCATGACCAAAGAATATCACTATGTGTGGTCAACGTTGACAACTCATAAAACGAGTCACAAATGGTCAAAGGGAGAAATAATGGTTTGGAGATAATGTTTTTTGTCTAGCAAGTACAAAGACCTTCAATCAGAAGTGGCACGGCGTGGCTACCATGCAAGATGACCACCCAAAGTAGGCATATGTCACTAGCCATGACGAAAGAATTGCACTCTGTGTGGTCAACGTTGACAACTCAGAATACGAGTCAAAAATGGTCAAAGGGGGGAACAATGGTTTGGAAATACTAGTTATCGACTAGCAAGTACAAATATCTTTAATAAGTAGTGGCACGGCGTGGCTACCATGCAGTATGACCAACCAAAGTAGGCATATGTTACTGATCATGACCAAAGAAACTCACCATGTGTGGTCAACGTTGATAACTCATAATGCGAGTCACAAATGGTCAGAGGGTGCAAAAATGGTTTAGGAAAACTAGTTTCTGACTAGCAAGTACTAAGACCTTCAATAAGTAGTGGCACGGTGTGGCTATCATGCACAATGACCAACCAAAGTAGGCATATGGCACTTACCATGACCAAATGCTTTCACCATGTGTGGTCAACGTTGACAACTCAAAGAACAAGTCACAAATGGTCAGAGGGAAACACTGGTTTGGAAATACTAGTTATTGACCAGCAGCTAGAAAGACCCTGAATACATAGTGGCACGGTGTGACTACCATGCACAATGACCATCCAAAGTAGGCATATGTCAGTGACCATGACCTAAGGAATTCACTACGTGCCGTCAACGTTGCCAACTCATAATACGAGTCACAAATGGTCAGAGGGGTAAACAATGGTTTGGGAATACTAGTTATCAACTAGCAAGTACAAAGACCTTCAATTATTAGTGGCACAGTGTGGCTACCATGCACATTGACCAACCAAAGTAGGCATATGTCACTGACCATGACCAAATACTTTCATCATGTGTGGTCAACGTTGACAACTCAAAGGAAAAGTCACAAATGGTCAAAGGGAAACACTGGTTTGGAAATACTAGTTATCGACTAGCAGCTAGAAAGACCCTGAATACATAGTGGCACGGTGTGACTACCATGCACAATGACCATCCAAAGTAGGCATATGTCAGTGACCATGACCTATGGAATTCACTACATGCCGTCAACGTTGCCAACTCATAATGCGAGTCACAAATGGTCAGAGCGGTAAACAATGGTTTGGGAATACTAGTTATCAACTAGCAAGTACAAAGACCTTCAATTAGTAGTGGCACAGTGTGGCTACCATGCACATTGACCAACCAAAGTAGGCATATGTCACTGACCATGACCAAATACTTTCACCATGTGTGGTCAACGTTGACAACTCATAGTACAAGTCACAAATGGTCAGAGGAAAACACTGGTTTGGAAATACTAGTTATCGACTAGCATCTAGAAAGACCCTGAATACATAGTGGCACAGTGTGACTGCCATGCACAATGACCATCCAAAATAGGCATATGTCAGTGACCATGACCAAAGGAATTCACTATGTGCCGTCAACGTCGCCAACTCATAATACGAGTCGCAAATGGTCAGAGGGGTAAACAATGGTTTGGGAATACTAGTTATCAACTAGCAAGTACAAAGACCTTCAATTAGTAGTGGCACATTGTGGCTACCATGCACATTGACCAACCAAAGTAGGCACATGTCACTGACCATGACCAAATTATTTCACTGTGTGTGGTCAACGTTGACAAATCATAATACGTGTCACAAATGGTCAAAAGGGGGAAACAATGGTTTTGGAATACAAGTCATGGACTAGCCAGTAGAAAGACCTTTAATAAGTAGTGGCATGGTGTGGCTACCATGCACAACGAACAACCAAAGCAGGCATATGTCACTGACCCTGACCAAAGAATTTCACTATATGTGGTCAACGTTGCCAAATCATGATACGAGTCACAAATAGTCAGAGGGACAGACAATATTTGGAGAATACTGGTTATCAACTAGCAAGTACAAAGACCTTCAATAAGTAATAGCACGGTATGGCTACCATGCACAATGTCCAACCAAAGTTGGCATATGTCACTGACCATAACGAAAGAATTTCACTTTGTGTGGTCATTGTTGACGACTCAAAATACGAAACACAAATGGTCACATGGGGAAACACTGGGTAGGGAATACTGGTCATGGACTAGCATGTACAAAGGCCTTCAATAAGAAGTAGCACGGTGTGACTACCATGCACAATGACTAACCAAAGTAGGCATATGGCACTGACCATGATGAAAGCATTTAACTATATGTTGTCAACGTTGACAACTCATAATACGAGTCACAGATGGTCAGAAGGGGAAACAATGGTTTGGGAATACCAGCTATTAACTAGCAAGTATGAAGAAATTCAATTATTAGTGGCACGGTGTGGCTACCATGCACAATGATCAACCAAATGAGGCATATGTCAGTGACCATGACCAAAGAATATCACTATGTGTGGTCAACGTTGACAACTCATAATACGATTCACAAATGGTCAGAGGGAGAAATAATGGTTTAGAAATGATATTTTTCGTCTAGCAAGTACAAAGACCTTCAATAAGAAGTGGCACGGCGTGGCTACCATGCAAAATGACCACCCAAAGTAGGCATATGTCACTAGCCATGACCAAAGAAATTCACTCTGAGTGGTCAACGTTGACAACTCGGAATACGAGTAAAAAATGGTCAAAGGGGGGAACAATGGTTTGGAAATACTAGTTATCGACTAGCAAGTACAAAGATATTTAATAAGTAGTGGCACTGCGTGGCTACCATGCACTATGACCAGCCAAAGTAGGCATATGTCACTGATCATGACCAAAGAAACTCACTATGTGTGGTCAACGTTGATAACTCATAAGACGAGTCACAAATGGTCAGAGGTTGGAAAAATGGTTTAGGAACACTAGTTTCTGACTAGAAAGTACTAAGACCTTCAATAAGTAGTGGCACGGTGTGGCTA
Organism: Penium margaritaceum; assembly: GCA_023375785.1. Taxonomy (NCBI): domain Eukaryota; kingdom Viridiplantae; phylum Streptophyta; class Zygnematophyceae; order Desmidiales; family Peniaceae; genus Penium; species Penium margaritaceum. The sequence goes on along the minus strand of SZWC01002582.1, from coordinate 143,890 downwards.
TCATGCACAATGACCAACCAAAGTAGGCATATGTCACTGACCATGACCAAATGATTTCACCATGTGTGGTCAACGTTGAAAACTCATAGTACAAGTAAGAAATGGTCAGAGGGGGAAACAATGGTTTGGAAATACCAGTTATCGCCTAGCAACTAGAAAGACCCTGAAGACATAGTGGCACGGTGTGACTACCATGCACAATGACTATCCAAAGTAGGCATATGTCAGTGACCATGACCAAAGAAATCCACTGTGTGCCGTCAACGTTGCCAACTCATAATACAAGTCACAAATGCTCAGAGGGGGAAAAAATGGTTTAGCAATACTAGTTATCAACTAGCAAGTACAAAGACCTTCAATTAGTAGTGGCACGGTGTGGCTAACATGCAGAATGACCAACCAAAGTAGGCATATGTCACTGACCATGACCAAAGAATTTCACTATGTGTGGTCAACATTGAAAAATCATAATATTTGTCACGAATGGTCAGAAGGGGGAAACAATGGTTTTGGAATACAAGTCATCGACTAGCCAGTACAAAGACCTTCAATAAGTAGTGGCACGGTGTGGCCACCATGCACAATGACCAACCAGTGCAGGTACATGTCACTGACCATGACCAAATAATTTCACAATGCGTGGTCAACGTTGACAACTCACAATACGAGTCACAAATGGTCAGAGATGGAAACAATGGTTTTGGAATACAAGCTATCGGCTAGCCAGTACAAAGACCTTCAATAAGTAGTGGCACGGTGTGGCTACCATGCACAATGACCAACCAAAGCAGGCATATGTCACTGACCATGACCAAAGAATTTCACTGTGTGGTCAACGTTCCCAAATCATGATACGAGTCACAAATAGTGAAATGGGCAAACAATTGTTGGAAAATACTAGTTATGAACTAGTAATTACAAAGACCTTCAATACGTAGTAGCACGGTGTGGCTACCATGCACAATGACCAACCAAAGTTGGCATATGTCATAACCAAAGAATTTCACTATGTGTGGTCAACGTTGACGACTCAGAATACGAGACACACATGGTCAGATGGGGAAACACTGGGTTGGGAATACTGGTTATCGACTAGCAAGTACAAAGACCTTCAATGAGAAGTAGCACGGTGTGGCTACCATGCACAATGACTAACCAAAGTAGGCATATGGCACTGACCATGACCAAAGAATTTAACTATATGTTGTCAACATTGACAACTCATAATACGAGTCACAAATGGTCAGAAGGGGAAACCATGGTTTGGGAATACCACTTACAAACTAGCAAGTACAAAGAACTTCAATTAGTAGTGGCACGGTGTGGCTACCGTGCAGAATGGCCAACCAAAGTAGGCATATGTCAATGACCATGACCAAAGAATATCACTATGTGTGGTCAACATTGACAACTCATAATACGAGACACAAACGGTCAGAGGGGGAAATCATGGTTTGGGAATACGATTTTTTGTCTAGCAAGTACAAAGACCTTCAATAAGTAGTGGCACAGCGTGGCTACCATGCACAATGACCACCAAAAGTAGGCATATGTCACTAGCCATGATCAAAGAATTTCAATGTGTGTGGTCAACGTTGACAACTCATAATACGAGTTACAAATGGTCAAAGGGGGAAACAATGGTTTGGAAGTACTAGTTATCAACTAGCAAGTGCAAAGACCTTTAATAAGTAGTGGCACGGTGTGGCTACCATGCACTATGACCAACCAAAGTACCCATATGTCACTGACCATGACCAAAGAAACTCACTATGTGTTGTCAACGTTGATAACTCATAAGACGAGTCACAAATGGTCAGAGGGTGGAACAATGGTTTAGGAACACTATTTCGCGACTAGAAAGTATTAAGACCTTCAATAAGTAGCGGCATGGTGTGGCTATCATGCACAATGACCAACCAACGTAGGCATATTTCACTGACCATGACCAAATAATTTCACAATGAGTGGTCAACGTTGACAACTCATAGTACAAGTCACAAATGGTCTGAGGGGGAAACAATGGTTTGGAAACACTAGTTATCGATTCCCAAGTAGAAATACCCTGAATACATACTGGCACGGTGTGACTACCATGCACAGTGACCATCCAAAGGAGGCATATGTCAGTGACCATGACCAAAGAAATTCACAATGTGTGGTTGTAACGGCTGTGTCTCCAGCTCCTGCTCTGAAGTCGTCGTCGGAGTTCGCAGAATGGCGTTCTCAGTCCGCGTCAGGGGTTTTCCCCCTTCGCGAGACTGAGGGGCAATCGTCATCAACGACCCAGAGCAGGGAGACTCGAATATTTCGAGTCTCCGGAGGCCCATTTCCGTTTTTTAACCAAACCCCTGGTTTTGGGACCCAAACCGGGGGTTTTTACCTCGAACTCGTGTGTTCGCATGAGTTATTCCGTTTGTTTTACGTCGAAGTTCGTCATAAACGAACTTCGAGTTTCGTTTTGTCGTTCAAGCGCGAAATTGTCGCGTGCGAGGCACGCTAGCGATTTTGCGCCAGTAGATTTTGCCTCACCCTCGCTCCCCCTATCCCTCGCCCTCTCTTGCTCGTTTGCAAGGAGGGCAAGGGGGGGCNTGGCTGGCCACCGGCCAGCCCTCGCGATAGCGAGGGGTGGCTTGCAGCCACCCCCTCGCTATCGCGAGGTGGGAGGACCGAACTGGCCCTCCCGCTACATTCCTCCCCACTTATTATGAACCGTCCCGGTTCATGACCAACAAGTGAGAATGCCAGGTAGTGAGTTGTCAACACTGTGAAAGAAAATTAATAATTTCAATCACCAGCTAAACATGAACACGTGCATGGCACTTGGACCTAAGCTGCAGCTTGTCGGTCAGCACGGCTAGCGGCCTCCCCCCTTTAGGCTGGAGCGTCCGCGCGACAACCATGTTGGGCGTCCCCAACCTCCTATGGTCGCTGTCCATGAATGTTGCCCTGTGGGAATGTTGTTCACTTTTCCGCGTTCAGGTGGTATCTCCTGCCACGCGTCGATCTGTGCGAGCTACAAGCTCGCTCCAGTACTCGTTGACCACCCCTGTGGGCAACCGAGATTCGGGCTCCCATGAATTATGTTCAGGTCCACAACCGGCCCAATGAACGAGGTACTCCCTGACAACGCGCGACCGAAGATTAGGCTCTCGGTGCTGGAGTAGGCGAAGGACCTCGTATTGGCTGTCGGCAGCCAGGACTGCTGGCGGTGGCTGAACGGTTCCTTCTGCCGTGTATGGAGCCAGCAGGCTCACATGAAACACATCATGTATCTTCATACTCGGCGGAAGTAGCAATCGGTATGCCACTGGCCCGATGCGTGCCACAATGGGAAACGGCCCAATCCANACCTGCCCTCCTGTACTCCCACTCTTCACCAATGAAGAGGGTACCACTGGATGCCGACCACTGTTCAACACGAACGGTGTGAACTGTGTGGACTCGTTCACCGAGTTGTTCACCGCAAACTCTGCCGGTGCTAGGAATTCGTCCCAATCATGCATGGCACGGTCCACGTACATGCGGAGCATCTGCTCCAGAGTGCGATTCATGCGCTCTGTTTGGCCATCCGTTTGAGGGTGAAACGCTGTCAACATTTGCGACTCGCTGCCGAAGTACTCGTGCATCTTTTGCCAGAACTTACTAGCAAATTTTCGATCTCGATCGGAGATAATGCGCAACGGCAAGCCGTGGTACTTTACGACACCCTCAAAGAAGAGACGAGCGGTCTCCTCTGCGTTGACGTCAGTGGTTGTAGGAATGAAATGTGTCATCTTCGTCAAAAGATCCACAACCACTAGTATTGCATCGTGGCCACGGGCCGTGTCCGGAAGACCAGTAATGAAGTCCATGCTGACGCACTCCCATGGAGTCCCAGGAATGGGAAGCTGCTG
>SZWC01002582.1:120192-130610 GCA_023375785.1 Penium margaritaceum | reverse complement strand
CTGGCACAACTCTGGCACAACTCTGGCACAACTCTGGCACAACTCTGGCACAACTCTGGCACAACTCTCGCACAACTCTCGCACAAATCTCGCACAACTCTCGCACAACTCTGGTACAGCTCTGGCGCAACTATAGGACAATTCTGGCACAACTCTGGCACAACTCTGGCACAACTGTGGCACGACTCTGACATCACTCAGGCACCACTCAGGCACAACTCAGGCACAAGTCAGGCACAACTCTGGCACAACTCTGGCACAACTCTGGCACAACTCTGGCACAACTCTGGCACAACTCTGGCACAACTATGGCACAACTCTTGCTCAACTCTGGCACAAATCTGGCACAAGTCTGGCACAACTCCGGTACAACTCTGGCACGACTCAGAGACAAGTCTGGCACATCTCTGCCACAACTCAGCCACAACTCTGCCACAACTATGGGACAACTCTGACACAAATATGGCACAATTCTGGCAAAAAAACGGCAGAACTTGTCAGAAGCCAGAAGATGACCACATCAACTCCTCTCATGTCCGTTCCTTTATGGCCCACGTGCCTTTGGAACTCATTGAAGTCGAAATCGGACCACTGGTGGTCAAATTATATCGTCACCAATGACGGAACTCAGATTCCACCCACCTACCACTCCAACTTCGGATGGGGCTAACTTTCTGAATTCACAACCAAATCACAACTAAAAGCTTTAAACCGCATGGCAAAATCCAGGGAGTCCAAATCTACAATCGGATCAGACATCTGACTGCTCCTCAATGGTCGGACCAGAAAAACGGCAAACGTCATCCATGGCAGGGGAACTTTTGACACGTTCCACTACGTATTCAGGGTCTTTCTACTTGCTAGTCGTTTACTAGTATTTCCAAACCACTGTTTCCCCCTCTGACCATTTGTGACTTGTACTTTGAGTTGTCAACGTTGTCCACGCATAGTGAAATTATTTGTTCATGGTCAGTTACAAAAGACAAAAGGGGTCTTGAGGTCGCATTCCGACTTCCGCGAGGAGAAAGACAAAAGATCGCGAATGAGATGTCGCGATGCATCTATTTATAAAGAGGTGCATTATAGGTAACGATACATAGAAAGCACGTGAGAGAGTTTTATAAAACCTATAGATTATTCCACTGATGGAAAGAAACTTGTACAAAACAGACTCTCGACTACAAGGAAAAAGAGCACGAAATGAAGTAGGTATCACAACGGATACGATTGTGACAATCATAATTTTGTTCGCGAATATACGTCGTAGCTTTGAAAGGGGTAGTTTTGCTCTAAGACGACGCGACACGATGAGACCCGTGTAACAAACGGGCATCGTCGGCAGAGCCGACCTCATTCGTGACAATTCGCGACGGAAACACCGAAGGTTCCTCCCTTTCGACGTGACGTATTCCACCAATTTCTACAATTGCGATCGAGCAAAAACATCAATTGAGAATATCTCCTTCAGATAAGAAAACCATTTTTCATCCATGCAAACCGCTTAAAAACCCTACCCCAAATTACACTCGAGTTTTATGGTTTTATTTTTGTGCGGGCTCCTGCTGAGCTCTACGGTAACAGGGCCTAGCAGGTTCCCTTTCAATGCATGGGGTGTTTCGGACCCCCACTCAAACACCTTGAAAATGCTTTTGAGTAAAGTCATAAACCTCTCTATTGAGGAGATTGTGATTTTCTATGATGTCTGACGATGTCAACATGTTGTCGTTGGATGGCAAACGACGTCGACATAGCTATTTGATTTGGATCTAGTGCATTGTTTTGCATTATCGCTGGCTATAGCGTGAATAAAGCACAAAAAAGTTCCTAATTCGGATATGGCACGTTTAATGTGCGAAACATGGATATGGTTATGGTTATTGAGAATTATGTGGATGTATGTTCTCTCCCTTGAATTTTTACTGTAAATATATATAATTTCTTGTAAATTTTTCGTATTTATACACTTTTATTTCCATCTTTTACCATTTGTGTCATGCTACGAGTTTTCAAAGCTGACCGCACATGGTGTAGTGTTGTAATCATGGTCAATGATATGTTCCAAGTTTTTATGTTATCATAAAATTTAGCCAATGATTATTCAAGTTCATCATAAATGCAAAGCCTTATTCTAGTATTCCCGATTCTAAGTGTAAACGTTGGGTTGTTGTAGGATGACTATTAAAATGATGGCATCCTGAAGATGGTCCGGCCAGAATGGGGGCAATTGAGAGACTAGGCGCACTTTAAAAAGTCCACCCGCTAGGTCGTCTGTCGAAGTTTCCGCGACTCCGGATTAGTCCATTTTCCCTGTAAAAACTCGCACCAACAGTCTCGTCGTCACTTCGCTACCGAGTCTTGGAGTGCACTTTCAAACGGAGGTCATACGAAAAAGAGAACGGTTTGCATTTTCTTCTCAATGAGCCGTTTGCATATGCTGACGATTTCAAAGTATTTCGCAAATTGGATTTTCGGCTGCAACGGTCTTCTGACCCCCCACAAACCCCGGAGCAGTGTCGTCGGAGCGGCGTCGTGCGAGTCCATCACCAACGCACCGCCTCCGCCAAGGCTGGCTCCGGGGTGGGCGGGGGGGGGGGGGGGGGGGGGGGGNAAAGAGAACGGTTTGCATTTTCTTCTCAATGAGCCGTTTGCATATGCTGACGATTTCAAAGTATTTCGCAAATTGGATTTTCGGCTGCAACGGTCTTCTGACCCCCCACAAACCCCGGAGCAGTGTCGTCGGAGCGGCGTCGTGCGAGTCCATCACCAACGCACCGCCTCCGCCAAGGCTGGCTCCGGGGTGGGCGGGGGGGGGGGGTGGACCGTCGCGGCCTCCCAGCGGAGAATCGTGGCAGCTGTGGTTGCAGCTGCTTGCCGTTCGCATTTTGCTTACGTACCCTTCGACAGATGCATCTGCTGCTCGTTGCTCGTCGCCGCAGACTGGCGTGCGCTGCTTCACTGCATTGGGCCGAGGCCACCGTGGGACTTACCTGCCCGGCCTGTGACTTCAAGCTTGAAGACTGCGCAACGCTGTCTCCATGTGCGAAGCCCTTCTCCAAGGTCTGCGGCGTCGTTGTCGCCGTTGCCCCGCGGCCAAGTGCATCCCGCTCTAGCTCTCAGCTAGTCTAGTTCTGTAGTTCTGCAGCCTTCGCCCCAATAGGGAGGCGTCTTGCTGTTGCAGTCACAGACGAGGATACACGAAGAGCTGTTGTGCCCAGTGCGCCATGCAGCCTTGCACGAACGGCGTGCACTTGCGCCCGCCTTCCCACCCGTTGGCCTCACGGCATGACCTTACGTCATGGCTTCCACGGCCTCCTGGCAGCCAACCAGTGAGAGGGCCTGCCAGACACGCTCCTAGCACCTCTCATCGAGCCTCAAGCGGCACCACCTGGCGTCTGAACGATCGAACTGCCCTGTGGCTTTCTAAGAAGGCACATCGCCTTCTTCTTGCCCCGGGTTCAGCAGCTGCAGTCTCGCTTGTCAACTCCCCCGCGACGTCAGCAAGGGCACAGTCTGACGTCACCGTACGGCGTCATGCCACCTCTGATTCTTACTCCGCTAGGCGAAGAAGCATCGGCAGAAGCGCGGGCAGCAGCAAGCGCAGCTCCTCCGTGACCACTCCCTTTGCCGGGGCCACCCTGGAAGCTGCTCCGGCGCCTGCTGCGGCGGCAGGCGCAGATGCTGCGGCGTCTCCCTCCGCGTCGGATGCGTCGACGGTTTCTCTCCCCATCAACTACTACGAGGTACGCGGTTGAGAGCACTGTGTGGTGTGGTCTCATTCCGAGCATCGACGCACGGTTGGCAACGTTGCACGGGTGCTGTGTTGCTCGGGTAGACTGTGTTCCGCCACGGCCAGTGCGCATCAATGCACTGCGCCGGTGGACTGGCGGGAGGCTGGCTGAGCTGGTCGGCTGGTTCTTATCTCGTGTCGTGAACGAGGGTAGAACATAGCTCTGTCTCCCCAACTGGGTGACGCACATGAAACCACGTACCGAATGAACCAGAATCAGATTCGAATCAGAGTCGGAATCCTCCGTTGAGGCATCTTGGCTTGTCAATTGCGTTGAACGACCACCAACCGGTGTCAGAAACAAACTGTGTCACAAAACAAACGGTGTCAGAGACAAACGGGGTCACATACTGAAAGGTGTCACAAATAAACCGGTGTCAGAGACAGTCGGTGAGATGGGGAGAAGGTTCCAATGCGTTGACAGACTGGAATCCCCCAAAGGCTTTGAATATCACGAGAAAACAGCGAGAGACTGGCTGCTCCCCAGTTTCTTCTGATTGTTAACGCTGCCAATCCTGTCCGTCTGATCATGGCGTGTAGCTTTCTGCCGCCGTCTGCTCCTCAGGTGGCACTGGCTGTAAGGGTTGTGCCCGCTGCACCGGGAAGTTTGTGTCCGCTGTTATGCTCGGGCGGTGCTGCTGCTGCTCCTTGCTGTGCCGCACGGATCCATTCCCGACCACTGCCTTCGCCTCTGCCGTCGCCTTCTTCGGTGCCATGGCCGTCATGTTCATCGTCGAAGTCATCGGCACTGGCATTGGCATCGCCCCTGTCGCTGTGACCGCCCAAATGCTCTTGCCCTCTCCTCCGTCTGCAGATGCTGGATGCAAGCGCTAAAAGCAACGCATGTCAGCCGATTAGGGTTTTGTCTCGAAGCCACCGCTCATGCTGACGTCATCGCTTCATCCACGCCGATGCGTTACCAATGCCGTATGGACACGTCACGAGTTCCTTTGCTTTTGTCGCATGAGACTGGTACGTATGTGCCAGTATGGCCCACACGTAACTGGTAACCAGTCGCAATTGCTTGGTGAGCAGTCTGGCACTACCTCATGGCTCGCGACGCTCTCTCATGCAGGATGGATGCGCAAACGTCTGCAGCACGCCTGCCGATGCACTGACGAGCGGAACCGGGCCCACGGACAGAGCAGCACACAGTGACGCGTGCTACCCGCCGCACTACCGTTTGATGTTTGCTTTCCCCCTTGCTGATGCCAATGTCTTGTGACGCCATTCCCAGATGTTGGAGGTGAGTCCCGAGGCACCGCCGGAGGCCGTGCGGCTGATGTGCGACGCAAAGCTGGGCAGCCCGCCGGGTGAAGGCTTCAGCGCGGACGCTCTGTCCACCCGCGCGCAGATTCTGGAGGCCGCGCGGGACACGCTGCTGGACGAGGCGTTGAGGGTTGAGTACGACGACGACTTGGCGCGCGCGAGGGAGTCGAACCCGGACCTCAACGCCGTGCCCGTGGATGTGCCGCTGGAGAAGGTGAGGGCCTTCGTGCGTTGTGTGCGTTTGTGTAGCTGAAGTTCGAATTGGGAAGCTCAAGGGCAAGCGAAAGAAGAAGGTCCTTCGTTCGTTGAAGGAACGAAGGAACAAGGGACTGGAGTACCAAGGATCAGGCAGAAAAAATCTCCAGAGGAGACAGGTGCTGCGCTATGGAAAACTGTCGAGAGTGGGATTCGAACCCACGCCCTTTCGGACCAGAAGCTTAATCTGGCGCCTTGGACCAACTCGGCCATCTCGACATGCTCGTGTCAGGTCGAAAGCCTTTCCGGCCTATTTATACTTCCAGGGATCATCTTGTGCCATGCATCTCCAGAAGGGAAGGCATGTTCTCTGCAACCTCATCCTGTGGAGACACATGCGCCACTGCACTAGAGAGCAACCTTGTCCTGGGTAGCAGCCTCGTGCAGCACAACCAGGGTGGAGGAGGACCATGCCTGGGTTCCACTCACAACAATATGCAGCCCGTGGGGAGCTGAACCCTCGCCCTCTTCCCTGTGCTTACTCCCTTACTTTCCCTCTGCCTTTCCTACCAGCAATCTGATTACTTCCTTCCCTGCATGTGCAATTTGAGTGAGTGGGTGCATCAGAGGATTCTCCAAAGCTTTTGACAGTCAGGCCACTGATGGCAGACCTTAGTGTCTACATGCCAGTGCTCGTAGTCGCAGTTGTCGTTGCGGTTGTGGCTTCCTGTGCTCCCGGTCCCCACCTGCGCTGTGTTGGCAGTGTTGGCAGCAGGTCTGCTGTGCAGCTGCTGCGCCACTGCACTGCAGCAGTTGCACAGCACGAAAGTGCAGCGAGTGACACGCTTGTGCTCGAAGCGCTGCAATCACGAGTCTTGATGGAAATGTCTTAACGGAAACGTCTCAACTGAAATGTCTCGACTGAAATGTCTCAACTGAAATGTCTCAACTAAAATGTCTCAAACAGAACGTGCCCTCTTTTCTTGCACCGCACCGCTTTCCCATCCCCACGTGCGCCGTGGGTGCAGGCACCGGGTCTGCTGTGTCTGCTGCAAGAGGTGGGCCGCGCCGGTGCAGTGGCCGACATCGGCCTCGCCCTGCTGGCGCAGAAGCCAGACAAGTCGATGTCTGCTGCGGCCGCAGCAGCTGCGCAGCTGTCGGCGGCAGCGCGGCGCGACGTGGCGCTGGCAGTCTCGCTGGCGTACTCTGACTTGGCGAGGGAGGCGATGACGGGGACGCCGCCGGCGGTTGCGCATGGGTGTGAGCTGCTGGAGGCAAGCCTCAGCATCCTGCAGGTTAGTGTGGGAGTGAGAGTGAGAGTGAGCGTGGGAGAGAGAGTGAGAGTGAGAGTGAGAGTGAGAGTGAGAGTGAGAGTGAGAGTGAGAGTGAGTGTGAGTGTGAGTGTGAGTGTGAGTGTGAGTGTGAGTGTGAGTGTGAGTGTGAGTGTGAGTGTGAGCGAGAGTGTGAGCGAGAGTGAACGAGAGTATGAGCGAGAGCGAGAGCGAGACTGAGAGCGAGAGCGGGAGCGAGAGCAAGAGCGAGAGCGGGAGGGGGAGCGGGAGCGAGAGCGAGAGCAAGAGCGGGAGGGGGAGCGGGAGCGAGAGCGAGAGCGAGAGCGAGAGTGAGAGCGAGAGCGTGTTCAGAGAGGGGAGGTGGGGGCGTGGTGGTGGTGACGGTGCCATACATGCAAGACGAGTTCGCAAAGGTGCCACATTTGCAATATAAGTGCTGAGCAATCTCTCTCTCTCTCTCTCTCTCTCTCTCTCCCTCTCTCTCTCTCTCTCTCTCTCTCTCTCTCTCTCTCTCTCTCTCTCTCTCTCTCTCTCTCTCTCTCTCTCTCTCTCTCTCTCCAAGCGCTGGCACTCGAACAGCAGACATACTCCCTCTGCTGTGGGTGTCATTCTTAATGTTCTCATCCCCCGCCCCCACCTCCCCCCCCACCCCCCTTTCCTGCATTCACCTGTACCTTTGCACATGCACATGCACGTACATGTACACATGCACGTGCACATGCATACAAGAGCAGGTGGAGGGCGGCAGCGCATTTGCCGCTGAGCTGCAGAGGTCCATAGAAGAGACGCTGCTGGAGATGGGCCCCACGTGCATCCTCGAATTGCTCGCGCTGCCCCTCGGCAAGGACACGGACTCGGCGAGGCAGGACGGCGTCGAGGGAGTGAGGACGCTTCTGTGGAAGAAGGGGCCGGACGGAAAGCTGGCGGGGAATGCGGGAGGGTACAGCAGGGAGGTGTTCATGAAGGAGGCCTTCCTCCGCATGACGACGTCGGAAGTAATCGACTACTTCAACGCCGCTCCTGCTTCCGTGGATGCTGGCCTGCTGGAGGTCTACTGGGTCGCGTTGGCTTACTTGGGCCGTGCCTTCTTCTACCGCAGGCCGGGAGATGTGACGAAGGGAGAGGCTCTGTTGGAGGAGCTGGAGGACAGCCCGCTCTTCCGCGCCCTCGCGGCCGCAGCCCTCGCAGACTCGCTCGAGACAGAAGAATCTCCATCTTCCCCGTCTGTGGAGGCTGGTGTCGGAGGCGGTGCAGGGGAGGCGTCGCGGGGCGCCATGGGGCCCGCGGGTGCGATGCTTCCTGGAACCGACGTGCCTGCCAGCCTGGCCATCGAGCGTGCCATGTGCGCCATGCTGCTGGGTCGAGTGGAGGAGTGCAAACGGCGGTTAGGGTTGGACAACTGGCCTGCCTCGGGGGATCCAGCCGTGGCCCGATATGTGTACGCAAATTCTCCTGGTGCAGCAGAGCTGCAGCAAGGCTCTGCTGGTGCAGCAGGGAGTGGTGTCGGCGCAGCAGGCGGCGCAAGTGCAGCGGTTGACCCCGAGTCCATATGGGCTACTGCTGGGGCTGTGAAAGCAGATGCAGAGACTTTCCAGCAAAGCCCTGCTGGAGCGGCAGCAGGTGATGCTGTGGCCCAACAAGAGCAGCAGCAGGGGCAACTGGGGTTGAGTGATCAGGATCTTGAGATTGCTGTGACAGCGGAGGAGGAAGTAGAGCCTCTGCTGCCTGGGCTTTGCCTACTGCTGGAGGTGTGGATGCGCGAAGTGGTGAGCATGAGATTTAGAGATACTTGTACAGAACCGGTCAGGTTAGAAGCCTACTTTGACGATCCCAACGTCGGCAGCTTCCTGGAAAGTTTGGAGGAAAGTGGAGGTGTGAGGGAGAGTGCCAGGGATCAGATTGAGGGAATGGGAGGGAAAGGGAGGACGCTTGGAGGAGGGCTGGAGTCATTGCTGCAGTTGGGTGGAGGAGCAAAGGGCACGTTGGATGCAGTGAAGGGGGCTCTGCTTCCATGGGGTGGGGAAAGCAGCGGCGAGCAAAGACCTGCTGTGCTGGGTGCTGCTGCAGCAGCAGTTGGTGCAGCCGCTGCAGCAGCCATGGCAGCACCTGCCAACGGAGCAGCAGCAAGTACCAGATCTGCAGCAGGTGCTTCCACAGCGACTACTGCAGCCGCATCTGCTGCTTCAGCTGGCAAAGCAAGGCCAGGCACAGAACAAAGTCCACTGGGTGCGCTACTGCAGACAGTGGGCGGAGTTCTTGGAGGCGGCAACGGACGCAGCAGCGGTCTACTTTCTGGACTTGCTGGACCGGCCCAGCAGGCAAGAAACCGGGCCCAGCAGGAGCTGCTCCAAGGGGCTCCTGACGATGTCGGAGGGGCTCTTCGCGGCGACCCTGCTTCACGCTCAAGCAGACCAAGCAACGGCAGCAGAAGCGGCAGTGGCAGCAGCCGCAGCGGTGACGGAGTGGTGACTCTGACCATGATCGTGCGTGGAATATCGGTGGTGCTGGTGGGTGGGTACCTCGCCTTTGCTGCCATGGGGGCGTGGCAGCGGCAAGGCTCGGGAGCGGGCAGGGGTGACCGCGGAGGGCCTCTCACAGACCTGCTGCGGTCGCTGTGGCCGTCTGCTGTGACAGGATGGCTGCGGTCGCCGACAGGCGGTTCATCAGAGGAGGCTGCAGGTGCGTCTCTTCCTCGTCGAAGTGCCCGGTGTAGGACGCCATGGCGTGGTGTGGGATGCCATGGCATGGTGTGGGATGCCATGGCGTGGCGTGGGATGCCATGGCGTTGGTGTGGGATGCCATGGCGTGGTGTGGGATGCCATGTCGTGGTGTGGGATGCCATGGTGTGGTGTGGGATGCCATGGCATGGTGTGGGAGTTAGGGCGTAGTGTGGGGCTACTGCTCCATGTACTAGGAGCTAAAGGTGCAGAGGGTGTTGAAGTTGCCTTGGGGTGTACAGATCCACTCACAGAACTACAAGTACTGGCAAACGTTTGGCGAGGAGAAACACAAAACGGGGAAGGGATGGCTCGACCTCCGTCTGGCAAGTCTACCGGCATTCACGCGACCCAATTGGGGTTCTTTGACACTGGTGGTGCTTCCTGCGGAGGTTCTTTGAGAGGACCCTTTCCTATTCAGGCACCCATTCCTTTTGTGCGTTGTGGCCGACGAGCAGTTTTGTGTCTGAAGATGGGCGGGTTTGCGAATACATGTATGCTTGGGAGAGAGACTATTCAAATTCAAAGGACTTGCTTTGCAATAGTCTGGTATATGGTGGGAATGGCAGTGACCGTGCCTTCATGTTGTCTGCATCTTGCAAGTCCCTGGTTGGGTGGGGGCAAAGGGGAAGGGGGGTGGGGGGTGGGGGGACCAGACCATGGTCGGTTACTTTGTCCCGCTCGGGAGATGGACACAACACGGAGGTGTGACAGATGGACTGGTGCGGATGCACGTGTGTGCACTGTCGCTGCGGGTGTGCAGCANGGGGGGGGGGGGGGGGGGGGGGGGGGGGACCAGACCATGGTCGGTTACTTTGTCCCGCTCGGGAGATGGACACAACACGGAGGTGTGACAGATGGACTGGTGCGGATGCACGTGTGTGCACTGTCGCTGCGGGTGTGCAGCAGCCGATGCAGACGAGGGGGACTTGCCGCCGCTTGGCACGGCGGAGGTGCGGGTTGGACGAGACGGGTTTGTGCGCATGAAGGAAACCGGGTGGGGATACCGACTGCTGCGGCAGTGGCAGCAGGCCAAGGCGGGCGCGCTCGGTCGTGAACACAAATTGGGCATGCTCAAACAGGTGTGGGTGTGTGTGTGTGTGTGTGTGTGTGTGTGTGTGTGTGTGTGAGAGAGAGAGAGAGAGAGAGAGAGAGAGA
>SZWC01002582.1:102111-119064 GCA_023375785.1 Penium margaritaceum | reverse complement strand
CCCGCCCCGCACACACACACCTTCACCCGTGCACACACACGGACACAGATGTATGAACACAGGGTTTGTTGTGATGATGGTTGGGTTCACAGGTGGAGGAGGTGTGGGTGTCAAAGGACCAGAAGGCAGCCGTGCTGCAAGCAAGCATTCAGGAAGCAGCAAGGCTGGTTGACGCTGCCGACCCAAACCACAACGACTCGTACAAGAGCACGTACACAGCCAGATACGAGATTCAGCAAAGCAGTGGCCAAGGCTGGCGGATCACCGGAGGCACAGTTCTTCGATAGCGCCTCTGCTCAACTGTGCGTAGATGCATGTCTGGTTGCATGATGCAGCGTCCTGTTCATTTTTAAGCTCTCCTTCAGTTGTGCTACGTTTAAAAAGAAAAGAGTCCCTTTTGATGTAATTGCATCCCGGGGCATAAACCGACATCTCGATGACACCTCCAAGCTTTTGACTGCTAGTGAAAAGGAACTGTTTCGCATGAATTTGACCCACGGTGCCCCTCGTCATAGGGAAGGAGAAAATTGGAGGATGAGGTTCCACACGTCATATCGTGAGTTTGCCATACTTACCGTCCTACCGAGCTGTCGCTAGTGGTGGCACACTGGTTAGTCTTGTCACATGTATGCTTACAAATCATGTATGATCACTCTGGTTTACCCCCAGTTCCGGATATCACAAGCAGTATCTCTCTCTGTTGGGAAAGTCAAAGTTAATCTGGTCGTGCCCCGCTGGTTCTCTCCCTTGAGCACAAGTGATATCCTCTATGTACCTTAACTTCCCTGTAGTTGCATCCAAGTTCCATTTTAGTCGTGCCATATTCCCTGCCCATGTGCACACAAGTTACTCCCTACTCAATCCCTGGTTGCACCTATGTGTGCTCTAACTCTGTCCTCGATGCGCCCTAATTGTGCCCCACTTGCACCCTTGTTTTGCCCCAGGTATCCCAAGCTTGAGCCCTGGTTGCAACTTCTTTGTGCTCTGATTGCGCCCCACTGGAGTCCCATTTGTGCACTTTCTGCACCCTTGCTATGAGAAATTGCTAGGAAGCTTCTTGGCTTTGCTCCCGCTGATGTAGCGACACCGTCTAGTCAACTGATGCACTAGCAAGCAAGCATGTGTAAGAAACAACCAGAATTACGCTAGGGAGATGTGAAAAGTCTTATAAGTTGTCTTTAGTGACTACAGAGCACCCGAGCAAGCACCCCGCACGTTGTGGCTGCTGTCTAGCAGCTGCTGAGTGGACCACCACCCGTTGGTGCTCCGGTGCCAGCTCGGTCCGCATAAAGGATTTGCACAAGCATGGACACGGCTGAGGGGTCACACGACTCATATCACAACACTCCCCCATTGCCCGATGGTACCCATGTCCATAGACGTGCACAATTAGCACAGGTACACAACAAGATGCTCAAGAGTCCATACTCACACACCCTACTCTTAGACACTCTAAGGCAAGGAGCGAAGCCCGACATAACGAATGGCCGCCATGAACTTTCCACACGCCACTGCCTTGGTCCGGAAGTCAGCCCGTTGCATGTATGTGCCAACCCAGATGAAGGAGATCACCTGGCACTACACAAGATCACACACAAGGCGATGCTCAATAGCAATGTGATTCGTGCATGCACGAAACACACTTGAGTTCTATATAATGGCAAAAGCACTTTGTTTGTCATAGCATAGAACAATGCACAAACTGACCCATCTCACAAAACAAACATTGCAGCCACATCGCCTCAGCAGCTCCAACTCCAATCATAAGATACTCGGCTTCTGATGAGCTATGTGCTATGCGAATCTGCTTGCTGCTACATCATGACACTGCGGTGTCGTCCAGCATGAACACATTGCCTGTCCGATTGTGCTCATCAGGGCTCCACGCCCAGTAATGAATAGTGTGGAAACCACATATCGCACCACTCACACAGTTGCGTGAAGAATTCTCGCCCAAGGACACTACAAGAATTGTGCAAGGAAGTTGATGCCGAAGGCAATTTCGGGTCGTGTGGCAGTGGCCAAGTACATTAGAGAGCCAATGAGATTCATGGACAAGGCCACGTCCACCGTCTCTCACAGTTGTGCAGCATCATCCACCTCCAAAGCATTCTACCCGTATGATGGGAGTAGAGGCTATGAGAAGGGCACCAAGGAGGTTTGCAAACTACTCCCCCATAATTCGGGCATAATGTGCCTGATAATACAAGAGTGTCTTTTGCAGGCGATCAAGTACAATCTCCATCCCGAGAAACAAAACTACATGGCCAAGGTCTTTCATCCCCCAGGCAGCCTGAAGGATAGCCTTGGCCTCCTTCACTTCCTCCATCAAAGGAGAAGCAATCAGGAGGTCATCCACATAGACTAGGATGGCTACGAAGCTCTTAGATGTGTCTTTGAGAAAGAGGGTGTAGGTCGGCGTCACTTTGCACGTACCCGACATGTGTCTGTGCTCTAGTGATCTCTTTGTTCAAGAATCGAGGTAATTGCTTCAGGTCGTACAAGCCCTTGCACAAGCGCCAAACCTTGTCACCGACTTCAAACAGTGGTGGCTAGACTGCGTACATCATTTCCTCTAGATTGCCATAGAGGAGCACGTTTTTTGCATCTATCTGGTGTACCTCCAAGTCATGGTGAGGAACAACCCCGAACAGGACACGAGCGGTGGTCTAACAACCAACGATTATCAGTGCAATCCACACCCTCACCTTGTAAGAACCCTTTGGCTGTCAAGCGGGCCTTGTAGTGATCAAGTGTGCTGTTAGGCTTCACCTTCTCACAAAAATCCACTCGCCCTTTTTCCCAGGCAGGAGGTCAACAAGCTCATAGACACCATGCTCACGGATGGCTCTTAACTCATCCTCACAAGCAGCACACCACAACTTTTCCTCGGTAACTAAGAGTGCCTCCTTCAACATGCCTGGATAAGACACCGTCCAGGGAGAGCTTCGGGTGGCCAAAATACACGCCTCTAGACGTGGTTTGACCATAATAAAAGATCAGGTGCAAAATAGGAAGAGATGGAGAACTCACGAGATACGAAATCGTGGCTAATGGGGCACGCTAGGTGCACATTAGTGTAGTCTGCCTAGACACTTAAACTAAGGTACTAGGCTTGCCACTCTAAAATCTACGAGTAGGGCGTTGACGTGCCGGGTTAGAAATCGTTTGAGCTTTAGAGGCCATGGGCCGGAGACAACCACCTTACTCGCAGGAGTAGCCCAATGCTGAGGTGCTGACTTCACGTTACGGAGTAGGTTGCTGGGCCATAGCCGTAAGGGCTCTAGACTCGCAGGGAAGGGAAAAGGGTACGTGAGAAACATGGAAATGTGTTGCATTGCACGTAAGGAACGAATGTGTAAGCACATGAGTGGATATGACTAGAACTGTTGTCACTTGTACATGATTAGGTTTGCTATAGGGAACTGACGTTGACATGGGATCAGGTGTGGCAGAGGGGACTGACGCCGGATCAATTGTGCCGGAGGGAAATGATTAATCTTGTAGACCCACAGGCAAGATGGCCGGATCGTCAGAAACCTGAAACTGGACTACACGTGAGGAGGCCCTGACAGACCTATCCATAAGACTAGACTTTTCCATCCACTGGATATCCACACAGGTGGGAACGTGGTCGGTGGCCAGCGACAAAACGTTGGACACGTTGCGGTAGGTGAGAGTCTCAAAGCAGAGAATAACTTGAGACTTGACAATGCGATGACAAGCACAGTCCCAAAAGTACAAGGCCTTTGACTGTGGAGAGATGACAAGGTAGGCAACCATGCATCCACAAAGTGAGACCTTGGACGTTTGTTGGTCATTGGTGTATCAGGCATAGGCGAGGGACCTCCAAATGCAAGCAAGATGGAGATTTGCATGATCGCCAGACCACAGCTCGTACGGTGTGACATGGTCAGAAAGAGGATCATGATGCAGGCGGTTTCATATCCAGATCATGTAGGATAAGCCCTCAAATGCAAAATACTATGGAAGATTGCACTCAGACTGCATGGAAAAGACCGCATCCTCCAAGGTGCACTTCCAACGCTCAGACACACCATTCTACTATGATGTAGTGGGAGTGGAGAGCTGGTGAAAGTTAATGTTCTAAGCACATTAGGCATCCATCTTGTCTAAGAACTCGCCACCACGATCCAAGCAGAATGTATAAAGGGTGTGACAAGACCAGCAATCAGCCATCACAAGCAATAAGCAAACGGACAGGGTTGAATCACTCTTGTGGCAGAGGCTGTAAACCCATCACATCAGAGTGAGTTCATTTGTCAGGATGAGAACATATCGACCCAGATGTGAGAGGGACTTGACTAGGAGAGGACCAGGGATATCCGAGTGGACCGACTACAACGGACACAATGTCTGAGAAATGGAATCAATGTTAGGGCAACGATGCATCTTTGTGTGCAAATTTAAGGCCAAATACAAGGGAGACAGTTAGAAGTCATGTGATAATTGGCACCAAGTCAATTACCCAGGTTCCACTCAGCTCACGAACATTCTTTGAAAATGAACAACACGCCACAAAACATTATATATCTTCTAGACAAGCACCAAAGGACTCGAGAAAATGACAAATAGCACGGACCTGTGACTCGTCAAGCTACTCAGTACTGTCAGGTCTATCCTCGTCACAAGCCAACTAAGCCCCCCCTCAAGTATCATCACGGGCAATAGGCATTGTAGGAGAAGCTTTTTGGAGACTACCCCGGTTGGGAAAACACACTCGTACCTCCTTCAGAACAAAACACTAGCCTCTGATGAAGCTCCACGATCGTGAGATCTTGAGGGTCCAGATCACCGCTGTTGTCTACTCAAGCAACTACGTCTACTATAATCGTGGTGGCTTCACGACCCGCCCGTGTATCACTCGAGGAAATCTACTACGCATGCAACAGCTAAATGCCTTGCATGATCTGAGGCCAATCAAGGGACTACTTATATTCCATGTAGCAATTCCTCCATTATTATAGCAATGTAAAGAACGTCCGCCGCCACTGCTCACTGGCTGTTATCGCTTCTACTTCGTCCCTTGCCAAGTCTCTTCCTCCCCTTTTCCCTTGTGTGGCCACTGCCACACACTGAGATTAGTGGCTCTGGGTAGAGGAGGAGGAGCAGGAAGTGGTGGACGTGAGACTAGGAAGCTAGGACGAAGGCATAGGAGTGGTCTTAGTCATGATTGCAACAGTGGAATTTGATCATGAGTCGATGTCGTGTAGAGAAATTTGCATTGAGCCCAAGGAAGTAGCTCTAGTAAATCCAAAAACCCTTAAAGGGCCACACGGTTGAAGCCCGTAAAGAGCTGTACTTGATCCAAGTGCAACCCCATCATGATGAAGTTGATTGTCCCTAATTGCATCTTGCTACCAATCCAAAGGTGTGTGTAAAGGCGCATGGTGGTAGTCTGTCGCGAGATTTATGGACCCTGGCGGAGGGAGTCAAACTCACGCAATTGAGCCGCTCTTGTGGAGAAGGTCTCTGTAGCAAGCAGTGTTAAGGAAAGCTCCTAGCCCTAACGCGAGTCTGCTCTTGTCCCGATCCCGGCCTCACCTTGAAAGGGATAGAAGTCGACCATTGTGTCTTGAGTCATGGTGTAGAGCAGACCGTGCATCTCCCTATCTACTGTTTGGACTAGGGGAGCATCACGGGTCTAATACTGGATGTGGTATTAGGGCAAGATGCCCTCAGAGTCGGTCCACATCCGCAACAGGGTCGTCTAGTAGTCCAAGCCCTCATCTCTATTGTAACATGGTGGAGGTGTCTGAAAGTCCTTTTGTCATCACTCCGTGAGGAGGGTGACCTCATGCTTGGGAGATGCTGCGTGAGGTACACGAAGACCACCAATGAGAGAAAAAACACCAAAAGTGAACAGGTTTAAATGATGTGCCTGATCCTGATAGCAAGAAGGAGGCAAGGTGAGAGGCTATGAACCCAAGTGCATCTCACAAATGTGCTCCTAAAGGATGTGAATTCCGTCCTCATGTGTCATCATCTGTCTCCTCCTCATCCAAGGTGTCAACTTGTGACGATGGATGTTGAGGCCACGACGCTATGTGGATCATAGACTATTGAATGAGTGGTATAGCTCAAGCAGGTCCTCTTGGATTTTTTTATGACACCCCTTAACGACCCCTAAGTAACTCCGCAATTTCTTGCATTGCGTTGATCTCACTTTACTACTGGTGGTGCATCTCATCATGCACCCGATGAAGCTCACTGATTTTTGAGTGACTATGACCGTGGACTCATTATGTCCAAAGATGAGGAAGAGGAAGGGTCTGCTAGTCCCTTACCCTTGTCACGACACCATCGTTGCTACTCAATATGGGTCTGAACATAAAAATGGTTCAAATAGAGAATGGATAGCATTTCTCAAGAAGTTGAGACGCTGCGAAAAAAATCATGGTTTGACCTAAAACTTGCTAACATGAGGACTACGCATGATGATTTCAATAAATTTTTGTACGCCAACGTATTTTCCCTACAAATTTTTACACTGATGTATTTTATGTAGACATTTTTTCCTTCTTTTTATGGAATCAAACGGACTTCCCATGACTTATAAAAGGGGGATGACTATGAATCATATCCATGATGAAACATGATGTTTGGAGAACTGGGATACCAAAATTCCATGAAGGATTTTCTTCAAGGCCCATGGTTGAAAGATGAAACTTTGTGGCATTAGAATTCCGTCCATAGTTAGATGATGATTACGTTGGCTTCGCCATGACGTCCTTCTGTCGCGTTCCGAACTGAAAATTATGATAGTGTGTTATAGAAGTGAATGTTTTTATGTGGTTAATACTTACCTAGCAGAGCCCATTATCCCTTTGTTGTCTCTTTGAGGTATGCCTTACCTCATAGTGGTAATGAAAAATTTCCTACTTTCTCATATACCCCAAGTGTCATAGTCAGTTGTGTCACATAATGAAAACATATCGGGTTGATTTTGAACGCTGACATAAATGTTCAAAATGACACATGACCTTATTCATGTATAGAAAGCATCCTTAACGTTGAGATTAAACATTGTTGAACTAGTTAGAACTCTAACAATTCAGTGTAAGGATTGGGTGGCTCGTGTCATCTAATAGATTTATCTGAATTGATTAGGTAGAAACCCAAACCGCTCTACTCTTTACACAACTAGTTAGGATGAACTTGGGAGCATTCATTGGGCTGGAATTAACGAAGGCGCTTTCTTACACAACAGATGTCTAGTCGGTGAGCTTGATTGCCATGTCCAGCTTGAGCTTGCCAATTTTTGCCTTGCTCGATTTTCCTTACCACATACCCAATTAAATCACTTAACAGCTGGCACTTCTTGCCAAATCTCAAATGAGCCAAACAGGTTTGTAGTGAGAGAAATCAAGTGGGAAGAAAAGTGTCAAGCTGAAATACACATAGCTATCAAGCTCTTTGACCTGTGACCTAGTATACAAGGATTTTCCAATGTCATGAATCCTCGCAATGGATCCTTTCAAATTCATCTTGAATAATCAAGTAAAAAGTCTAACTGTTAGTGTTTTACCAAATTATTTGAAACCAATCGACTAGATGACAAAAGCTACCTCCGTAGCAGGAGGGCCCGTTTGGCCCTCCCTCCTCGCAAAAGTGAGAGTTAGTCCACAACCAACCCTCGCCATGAGAAGGGCTAGCCAACGGCTAGCCCCTTGCTGGCCTCTGACCAGATGTAGATGATAGGCTAGACGGCCGGCGGCCGATTAGATGATCAACTAACCTATCAGCCATCTGTTGGTCGCTGATCGAGTTTGTTCTTTGATCGATGGTGAGGAGGAAGTGAGGCCTTGAGAGTCAAGGCCGGTGGCTTTGAGCCCTTGACATCGCGCTCCACACCTTGCTTCATAGTGTTAGTGAGACGAGGGGAAAGGAAAAGCAATAGAGAGTATGCGAGAGATAAAATTACTGGTTCAAAATCATTAAGCGTGCCTCGTACGTGAGAATTTTTCTCTAGTGCTTAAGAAAAAGATCTAAGCTATTTCAAGAAAACATGAAGTTTCATACATGAAAAACTTGAGCAAACTCCCAAGTTTGTGGTTTTGTACCCTCGTTTGGGAGTCCAAATCAAGGAATGGGGAAAAATGGAAATGTGCCACCGGAGACTCAATTTAGTCTCCTTACATGGGTTGGTGATGACGATTGTTGCCAGAGTGACGAAGAGGGTAAAACCCCGCAGAAAAGCTTTTAATGCTATTCTACAACTTTTGTCGGTGGCTTTCATGGAGGAGTTAGAGTTGTACTTTTTACAACCTCAAATCAAGACGAAATAGTTGGAGTTCAAACATGTTTTTGGACATTAATATATTTTAATGAAAATGACACTTGATACCAGTAACTATGCTCATCTTGTGGTGGTTTTTCACTTTTCAAGACTTAAATTTTAAATGTTTTAACATGCAAACTGACCGTACATGTAATGTGGACAACTTCTGCGCGACACACCACGGGCCATCTTGTTGGAAACTGGGTGAGGAATGTGCGATGAAATTGACTATGAAACGTGGGGCACATGAGAAGTGCAGGTCTGGATTCACAACCCTTTATGAAATGTTTGCATTCCCAATAATTTAAAAAGTTCAAAACTATGACGGTGTAGGAAAATAGTCCATACCTCTTTGGGGATTTTTTGCGGCTTAGACATCCGAAGTAGAGTTAATCGAAGGACTGTCATACACTCAAAGAAGTGTGTATAAAGGAAATTGGTCTATTAGGAAGGTTCTAGGAAGTTAGACACTAGTGATCAATGTTGGGGCGCTTGAGCTATAGGTGGGTGGGTGGATTGTGTGTTGGCTAGGGGGTGGGGGGGGAGAAGGGAGGAAATTTATGTGCAGAGTGCATGAGGAGGTGTAGGAATCATAGAGTGTTTTGTTATTGAAAAAATATTCTATTGTATGAAAATGTGGATTGAGCTAGAGGTGGATTTAGTGGGTCTTGTTGGGTGAAAGTGCATATGGGCATTGGCTGTGGAGGTGTTCGATTTTTTTAGCGTAGTGTAGGTGGAATAGTATACAAGTGTAAAACATACCTTGGAGAGGGCTAGGTTGAGGGGGGGGGGTGGGCTTTAAGTGTATTTGGGGAGTGAATGTGGTGGTGTATGTTAAGCTGAGTTAGTTTCAAATATGTTTTTACACTAGTGTATGATATTATTTAGCTTATGAGAGTGGAGTGTGGAAGTTTGAGGGCGGGTGGTGTGAAAGTGTATGTGGAGTGTTTATGAGGAGGTTTTAAAAAAGTTTGTTTTAAAGAAGATCGTGCACTTGTGTAAACTGGTTTTAACCTTCCTACGAAGGTTTGAGGAAGGTGGACACAAGTTAACAATGTTCTGTGGCTTGGTTTGGAGGTGGATGGACAGACTCCGTTGGTGGGAAGGGGGGTAGGGGATTGAGGTGAAAGTTCATGTGTGGAGTGCATAAGGAGGTGTAGGATATTGTGAGTGTGGTGTGAGTGAAATGGTACACGAGTGCATAAAACAATTTGGATAAGGCTAGCTTCATGTGCGAGGGGGGATTTTAAACCACAACTTTGCACACTATTCAATATTTACAATCATTTTTAGTTCGTGAATAGTTTACAGGCTTATACAGGAATAATTTCTCACTGAGTTACCCTCCTAATCATTTTCCTTTCAAAATAAATGACAGGAAATTGAAAAGAAGATGTAAGACTTATATTGGACCATCAACGTCATGTTGGTTAGTTTTGTCTTTATGATTTGAGCCTAGATATGTACTAGTCATTGTAACTTACTAACTTACTCCTCCGAAGTCATCTTCGGACACCCTTGAATTTATTTACAATCGCTTTTCAACCTGCCGCTTGACCGGCAATGCCGCTCGACCAACAATGCAGCTCGACCGGCAGCCTAACTGACGTCTTGTAGTTAATTGGCACAAGTGCATCAAACAGATTATCCGATGAGAAAACGTCCTCGCCATCGTCGTTGCAAATTTTGTGTTTCATATGATTCCCCCCCGCCATTGCACACTCCATTCTCTCCATCGATCGCATAAGTGTTTGCCCTCTTCGTTATCTGCGGACGGATGCAAGCGATGCTTCGTCGATTCGGTGCTCGGATTGCCAATGACTTCAGCGTAACGAGGCCGTCGGATAACTGTATCAAGAGTGATTGACCGACAGAGCGAGAGTCATAAGCTAGGAATATATAAAAACATTACAACGAAAGCATGCAGATATCAATCGATGGTCCGCACCTGTCGATGAATGAGGTTTCGAAAAAATACTTTCTACATAGTTCATACTCATGGCAGGCTCCGACCGTCGATCATAGTTCATGGATGATTTTGGACGTATATCAACTTGTTCACTTGTGCAAACAACCTGCTAATTCGCGTGGTAATCGTCGTGCACTTCCACATTCACTCGCCACATACACAAGTCACCTTGAAGGGGGGTGGGGAATGGCATGTTCAACCCAGAGCCGGATCCCCCTCGCCCCTCCTCCCCCACCCCCCCGCCACCAGTCAAGTGCATGGGGGGGATGCATGCGGAAGTGCACAGCTCTCGCACTAGCTGTTGGCGGATAAGGACAGGAAGTGCGAAATTGATCTTTTGCAAGAAGTTCGTCTGCCGGAATGAACTAGTTTATATATGCGGTATCTAACCACACAACAAGTTGTGCATTTCTGAATACACTTCTTACGTACACCTGGTGCGATCGCGAGGGGGGGTAGGAGGGTCGCGGGGAGTGAAAACCAAACATATGTTCCCGATGAACTGAAAATGTTGACCACTGCCGCGACGACATCTCCTCGACTTCAATCTCGAAATATGTCAACTGGAGACCCATCAGTCTTCCAACAGTCAGAATTACGTCTTCTTACAGCTTTAGGAAGTTTTTGACTTCCTCAAATTTTTAGATACTATGGTGAACAGATGTTAAAATAGAAAAATTATCATAGTAAAGCAAGCATCCATAAAATCTTAAAAAATCCTTGTGAGTTGTGTTTAAAAAATGTACTTGTTTTGATTATGCATCTCAATTAGACAAGAAGGAAATTTCCCAGAAATTATTGTCCATGTAAGAAGCCTTTTTGAAGATCTGTGATGGAAACATATAATTCAATGCGTTTTAGAATGTTCCTTCTACCTTCAAGTTTCCATTTTATGCATAAATAGAAATTTCTTAGAAGTCTCTTCTACATAACAATGTATGGTATACACTGTTAGAGGAGTGTATGATTTAGGGGTGACTGGTTCTAAATGAGACATCCTTAGAGGTGAGGGAACCTATGTTGCATCCTTCAAGGCTAAAGGCCTCCTCTGGCAAAATCTTCCACTCAAAAGACCATGCCTCATGTGAAGAATGACACCAGTTTATGTACCCACAGATTTTCCTTTGTGGATAATCTGGGAGTCTCACCCACTAACCCTCATCCCTAAGAGTACCTTGACCACAAGTCATAAATCTATGGTTGGGGGATCAAAGGTAGATTCTATCCTACACTTCGATGTTCTCGTCTTCTCGAGATAGTTTAGATGCTGAGCAAGATTTGTTTCAATATCGTATGTAAGATTATGTAAAGGATTTATTTCCTTGTCACTTATTTTGGATACCTTAGTCAACGGTTCAAATATCAGTTTGTTTGTTCACTTTGATGTGTGTGTGTGTGTATGTATGCGTGTGTGTGTGTGTGTGTATGTGTGTGTATGTGTGTGTGTGTGTATGTGTATGTGTGTTTGTTTGTGTGTGTTTGTGTGTGTATGTGTGTGTGTGTGCAGAGATTGTAGAGGTGTAGGTTGAATTGTGTGGGGCTTTGAAACTGACTAATTCGTTCATGATTGGTTTTGCGACATTGCTAACAGCCGTGGCAAGGGGTGGTGGAGTGGTCGTCTAGGTTGTGAAGTGGCCACATGGTTTGCAAGGAGGTTGCGATGGCGGGATCGAAAAATGACGGAGTAAAAAACCAACTACTTAGTCAAAGGCCTTTGCCAGCTCAAAACAACGATTCAAGTCAAACAAAATGGACTATATGAACAAAGCACATGAGACTAAGATTTATTAGTTAGCATTTTGAGGAGAGTTGTAGGAATTTTGACACATGGCTAGGACTGGTGTCGATGTTGTCATCGACTTTGGTAAGTTTTTGCTATTCTTCGGTTTGGATTTCGAACATTCAAACATGCAACTTACTAGCTGACATAGTTGGGGCTTCCTTATCAGGCTGCCTTTCTCCAAACCGTGGTGTCGTACATGTCTTGGCATTGAAGGTATGCTAAGCACTCGGCAATTTTCTTCTAGCACAAACATGACTATGAACCACCATGATCCAGTCATGTCGCCACTTTGGATGCAATTCCTCATCTACTGGCTTCTCATTGGCTGTCACTGCTACAACATGAACTCTTGCCAGTACTACAAAGTCGCTAATGTCCATTGGACTATGCATACAAAATCTCCATTACCATGAACGTGACAACAATGAGGCTACCCGACAACGACTCTGAATGGATCCCTACGTTGCTTTGCCACCCTCCAAGCTGGAAAATGATGACATCACCCGAACTCCATTTGTTAGGAATATCTCAACAGTCAGCTTGCTCATGACGCACGTGCCGGCCCCGCCACTTAAGGACCCGTTACCATTTGAAAATCTACATGTGGTTTCCAAACTTGTCCATGACAAGGTTGTAGGCAATGACACTGGTAACCAGTCCGCCTCTTTTTATGCACCCAACTTCTCCGCGTTCATGGCCAATAACAATTTGGCGTTGGAGGCGAGCGCGAGTCTCGGCAAACATATTGGATGCACAAGAAGGACGTAATTCTCTCACTGGCGATGGATTACATAGGCAAGTTTTGAGAAACAAAGGGATGGAAAACAAAGATGCACACCGCAATTGCGCCGAATTTTGGTGACCGTCCTGGCATCGACCCCCTATAGATGGAGGGATTTGTTACCATAGTAACAATATTGCAAAACTCTGGGGGATGGTGTACAAGCTCATCGGTAAGAGTAGGAACAACGTTAATCGCATCCATTGGAAAATGAGGTTAGATAGCAAGACCTAGGATTCATTGAATCTTAGACACCCTACAATAGCAAAACTGGAGGGGAAGCATCTACCGTGGTATGATATCGCCATAGAATTATGGATTCACAACAAACTGTGGCCTGTGTGTGGCAGGTGGTAATGTCTTCAGCACTGAGGAAGCACGTGAGGTAGAGGTGAATGACAAGGTGTCCATGGGTGCTAATTCAACAATTGTATGTCACATATTTTTTTTATGAGCAAGTTGATAAGTTAGCAACTCTTGTGAAGTTGGCAGGACGTCTAAAATATGTGATACGCGATGACGGTCCTAAGATGCCATGGCACATGGCAGTGCAGGGTGTGAGCAATGATTAGGGGATGAGTGGTGATGAGAATATGGAGCTTTTAGATGTGATGCAGAAAGATGACAAAATGTGGCTTTTGTATGTGTACTCGAAAGGTGGAGTGTGTACAAGAGAGTTCAATCTTTTGTTGGGTTATAGCATGTTGGTAAAAATCATGCTACAAAGGATGAGGAGGGTAGAGTGGATGACAAGGAGGGATACGACAAGGTAGAGGAGATGGTGGAGGCATGGGAGAAGTAGAATGAGGAAGAAATGCAAGATGGTGAAGGCGACAGCGACATGCCTGAAATGAGCTTTGATTTAGGAACTGAAGACAATTTTTTTAGAGTGATGTAATAATGTTTTGTATTGCTTTTGAATGAAATGTTTTGTGTACATCTTCCACTATTTTCCCAGCTGTCTGTTGTGCTTTCACAAGTATTGAATAATAATTTTAGAAAGGTGAATTACTTAGACACATAATCTTCCCATATAGGCTTTGTAATGCTCTGTCACAAATTCCTAATGATTACATCACCATGTTGCTGACCAGTGGGTCAAACACCAGCTAGAGTATACTCCGCACCATTAGTAGGTTGTCTATCCGCCCATCCCGGACATGCTAACTCATGTATGTCTTGGATTAGATTTCGAATAACAAACCAAGAAAGCACTAACAGACACTAGAAGTGGACGTCGTAACTAGTGGGAGATTGTAAAATACAAAATCAAGCTTTCAAAAGGCTAAACACTTGTTCGATAGACAAGATAGCGGATGCATACCTCAAATTTCATAACTTTGAAGCATTACTTGGATGTAGATTATGTCCATAAAACTCCTACAAATGGTACCTAATTCCTCAGTATGGTGGCATCTCCCAATGACCTTATAGAGAATTTTCACAAGAGATTATGTATTTTCTGGACGAAAGTCGAAAACCACGACGAAGAGAGTCGGCAAACATTCCTGCATCGAGCACCAAACCATCCTTGCCGACGTTGATGCATGTGAACCATAGATTTGGATCATAAGAGGCAAGGACGTTCACGAAGTCATGTTCATGGCCATTGACGAATGTCGGTCGTTGATGACGGGTTACCACAATAGGGATGTGAGTCCCATCGACGGCTCTTATGTTGTTGTCGATCCATGGCAGGTAATTCGGTTGGCCTTCCCTTGCCGTAAATGGAGGGTCTTTGACGCAAGCCTGGCGAATGGAGGACGGTGCGATGCTCAGGATGTGTTGAACAACCTCGTGAAAAACCTAGTAGTTTGTTGCTACACGACTTGGAAACCACTTCATGAGTTGTGGAAAGGACATTCCATGGCAAACACAATGTAGGTAAATGAGTAGTCTTTCATCAGTTACAATTCGACTATCGTGTTGCGTGGACGAGGATGTCAATAGAATGAGGATGCCAAGCCATTTTCCACGGTCATCCTCGCCATGTTGTACAGCCTCAACAGATGACCACGATGAAGCTCGAGTATCCAATGACGTTCGAGGATCTGATTGTCATGCATGCGCACACGAATGAGATATGTTACAAGACGGAGGATGAGGGAGCGAATGAGTTCATCAAGGTGCTTCAGGATGGTTAGGTGTATCTGCCGTAGGTGAATAAAAAGTGCACGATGTGCGGCAGAGCGACGTTGAACTGAATCCATGGTTGTGCACTATGAGGAGTGGGGATGGGTAATGTGTAATAACACGACGAAGGACTCGTGGGTTCAAACGAAACGTGCTACTCCCCACCCGTTTAAAGCTTTGTACTACCGCTCTGCGGTACAACCCCAAATTGACACACGGGACACGTGAAAACTGCCGCACGGGATCAACTCCTGGTGTATGCAACTACATGAACCAATAGTTCGAACCATTAGTTGACTTCCAACAAAGTCATGCAAAGAACAACCATATTATGAGTCAAACTACGTAGTCCACGGCTTCCTTGCCCAAAACTGAATATTCAGCTAAGAACCTAAATCGATAGTCTGAACTTTTACCTAATTTAGTCAGTTTCATAGCCACACCTTGATCTTTAATGGAAGGAAGTTGGGTAGCGCAAGGATGGACGTGATCCTCTTGATATCTGACACCTAAGTGTCCAGAATTCATGTTGGTTGCTTGAAGCAGTTGCCACAATTGAAAGGGTGGATGTGCATTGTGGAAAATAAATGTTGAGTTTGTTTTACTCCGCATATCAATCACAAACTATGGCATACCACTTCTAGGCAAGCCATACCTGAAAGCGGTAACGGCAACTTCCCGCGCGCGGCGCACTAATTTGTTACCCGCGCAAAACTTGAAGTTGGAGCGCACACCTCCTCTGCTTCATTTCGGAACAGCGCTTTGGCTGCCTTCACCATCGCCTTAGCCTGCAGAAAGACGAAGTCTGCAAGTTGGAACAGAGGAAAACACGGAAGTAGCTGCCGCATGCTCTCTGGAAGAGTATCCGTCCTCGGGTTCGTATCCGCTCTGACTTATGGCGTCTGTGCGGACGTCGCCGTGCCTTCTGGCCTCGGTTGCGGCTGCCACCCTGCTGCTGCTGCTGTTGCCGTTGCAACCACCCGTCGCACGCGCTCAACGACGCCACAAGGCTGTGGGTGACAACTTGGACGACGTGGTTGACGACGAGGAGGACGAGGAATGGCACAAATGGGCGGGGAAAAGAAGCAGATACGACGACAGCACCCAGCGTTCGCCCACGTACGGATTTGTGAAGCTGAGACATGCAGAATCAAGGCCTCTGGTACGGGCGCCTGAAATCTGTCCTGTGTTAGTGCATCAGGCATGACGTGGCAGGTTGGCATGGGTAGTGGCATAATGTGGTAGGTGGGCATGGGTAGTGGCATAATGTGGCAGGTGGGCATGGGTAGTGGCATAATGTGGCAGGTGGGCATGGGTAGTGGCATGACGTGGCAGGTGGGCATGGGTAGTGGCATGACGTGGCAGGTGGGCATGCATAGGGGCATGATAGGCATG
This sequence comes from Penium margaritaceum, assembly GCA_023375785.1. Lineage (NCBI taxonomy): Eukaryota > Viridiplantae > Streptophyta > Zygnematophyceae > Desmidiales > Peniaceae > Penium > Penium margaritaceum. Next base: position 102,701 of record SZWC01002582.1, on the reverse strand, counting down.
GGTAGTAGTGGCTGGTTCTCTCAAGCTCTTGTGCGCAGCATTGCCTCCAGCCAGTAGCCCGTGCCATCCTCCAGCTCTTCTTCCGCTCAAATCCGTACACAGAGTGTGGTCAACCTTCCAAACTGGCCTTTGGCCGTTTGCTGCCTGCTGTCCCACGGCACTGCGCGCCACGGCACGGCATGGCATGGCACGGCACAGCACGACACTGCACGGCACGGCACGGCACGGCATTGCACGGCAAGGCCAGCATTATCCAAAAAGACTGTCTGGTGCTTTTCTACTCAAGGACAATGTTCGGCCGTCAGGGCAGGATTAAGCATGTCGACCTGTACCGCATCTGCTTGTTGTTGACCCGAGTGTGTGTGGTTTCTTGCGGCATACAGCCATTGTGGTTGTTGTCCCACAATCAGTTTTAGTGTTTTGGAGATTTTGTCGGCTACCAAGCAGTTTCACTTTCTCCTCAAGCCTGTGCTTGATAGGATGGTCGTTGGGATGACTGCTGTCCCTCGTCCCGTTTCATCTCTCTCTCTCTCTCTCTCTCTCTCTCTCTCCCTCCCTCCCTCCCTCCCTCCCTCCCTCCCTCCCTCCCT
>SZWC01002582.1:35157-54411 GCA_023375785.1 Penium margaritaceum | reverse complement strand
TCGCACCTCATAGATGACGATGAGTTCGCACCTCATAGATGACGATGAGTTCGCACCTCATAGATGACGATGAGTTCGCACCTCATAGATGACGATGAGTTCGCACCTCATAGATGACGATGAGTTCGCAGAGCTGGTCGCCTGTAGACTCCTCAGCTTCGAACCGGTAGAACACGCAGACCAGCGCATGCCCGCGGTCGACGTCGTGCTGTGGCTGCATGAACACTGGTGCGCATTGCTCGAGCCATGACGCCTCGGCCTCTGACGTCAGCCTCGCGCAGCTTTTGGGGAGAGCAAGGCCCTCAGCAGTTTCTGGCCCTCCACTCCTCGCCATTAGGCCGTCAGCGTCACAGCCGCTCTTCTTCCGCCCTATGAATGTGGTGACCATGGTGGCTCGACGCGAGGGGACTTTCCCCTACTTGGCCATCTTACGTTTGAAGTCGAGGGCTCGTTGGGGCACAGTTTCCAGGTTGAGTCCCAACAGGTGACGCCACTGGTCGGAGAGTTAGGTATAGTGCGGTAAACTATGCGATGCTAATATGCGAGATGGTGATATTCATCCAAACTGCCGTGTTCTAGGACACGGTCAGTATCGCGCGACATGTACGGCGAAGTATTTTACTGGAACTAAGCGCCCCAGTTCTCGCCATCTGCGAGCTCGTTTCCGAGCAGGCAGTAGGATGTCGAAATCTGCGGCCGCGGGCGTGGTGTTCACGCAATTGACCAGGGCAACGGTCTTCGGCAGACGTTCCGCGTGGTCATGGCGAAACATTCCTGCCGACACATGGGCACCGTGTTGATGTCCTGGAGGGGCCGGACCTGACCGCCTGCATCACTCTCCTGACCGGCGATGAAAACGACGAGAATGCAGGGTGAGGTGTTTGGACTAGGAAAGTCCTCCAACAAAAGGTGCAAAGATCTGTCCGATAGCGCTCAACGACGCATTCCAGCGTTTACCAGCCGCGCCCTAAGAGTTGTCCGGCTGGGGAAAATGAACAGCGTTGCAGGAAGCTGACCGTTACACCCTTGTAAACCGAATTGAACTTCATCGACCAGGTAAAAATAAGCAATACAACGGGTTCCGTTTAGCTCAGAAATTCAATGGCAAAAATGTCAGTTATATGTATCGCGAGATGGTACGACCTTTGACACGGTTCTCGCGTGATATTCCTGATTTCTGCATCACTCGTCGCAACACGAGTCGCGCGAGCAATGAATCGCAAGAATCGGAGGGGGGGTATGCGTCGACTGGGTGAGCAAAATCTAAAGGAAGCTCAAGCAGATTCTCTCCGCTGTGTCAGCTGTCCGCCAGCGATCAATGACTGCAATATCACGAGATATTTAAATCGAACAGTTTACCGCACTATACCTTAGGGATAGTGCCATAAAAAAAGTTGAACGACCGTCGCGTTCAAGGGGGTACAAGGCCGAATAGGACAATCCCGCCGCCAGAACTTTCCGTCGATGTAAACATCTTCATCCAACGCTGCCTTCGTGCATAGGGTCTTTTCACACTGACCCGTGCTGAACTCCCCTGCCACATCAGGGTTGCTGCGCTGTCGGAACTTGACATGGACTGCTCGCAGTTCGCCAAGCTTTGAGCGATGCGGCTCGGACTTGCTAGGAACTTACTACGGCTTCGGAGCTCTAGCAAGTTCTAGCAACTCGTGAGTCCACGTTCGCGTGACCGACGAGCTGACGAAACGGACTCTCGCCAACGCCGGACAAGCGAAAAACCAGAGAAAAAGTGAGTTCGCCAAAACCTGTTCGGAAGATCACCCATATCCTGCTGCGAGGACTTGCTTCAGCTTCCGGTGTGAATGGCCACCTCGTAGCAACCCATTCATCATCGTGCCCCTGGATCTTGTACGCGTGCGGACACGTGGCGGAGTTGCTACAAGGCAATGTGAAAAGACCCATAATACCTTGTATAGTTGCGAGTTTGTTAGAACACGCGGCCCAACTTTGTAGGGCGGTGCGGGTTGAAGGCTGCAACACTTTGGACCGAGTTCTTTCTCCCCAATGCGGAATGGATTGTAGCAGAAACCCTTCTTTGGGAGGGATTCACGAAGTTGCGTTTGGGTTTCTTTGGGGACTGCTCAGATCTGGTGCTGTCCAGCAGACAAAAGAAGGTGCAACGACGGGCACTGGAAAATTGTTGGAAGTGGCTAATGAACATGCAGGAAAGTGTACCCCATGACGTCATACGTGTAGCCAGCAACTCTTTAGAACACCTACAGCGTCGATGTATTTGCGAACTTGAGCTGCTTTCAACTTTAGGGACCGTGTTGATGCATTGCGATGATCGGGCGATGCTAGCATCAAGATAATTGCGCGGTTCACTACAGTACTGCGATTTTCATGTGCGTATAAACCTCACTAAAGTACGATTTTGCACTTACCACGTCCTGTCTATCCGGTAACCTCGAACCGTGCCCCATTCTTTGCACGAAAGGTCGCACATCGGCTGAACCTCGCGCACTAACGCGATTGAAGCCCATTTTGTGCCAATACGACTTTCATACACAGTATCGGATCCATTCCAAGAACGGTACCCAATATTCGAGCCATTTTTTGTACCCTAGCTACGTAATGGGTTCTTTTGAGCTGACCGACAAGGAAATTGACCGAGCAGCAACCTAGAAAAAACCGGACCAATCGGTCGCATTGCACCAGCCAATGCTCCCCATTGGTCCTTCTGATTTCGACGTGAGCGAGACCCTCCCCTCCCGCCCCCCCTCCCCCGTCGCTCCCTCTCCCAGGCCTACCCGCGGTTCTCAACCGGTTCTCGCCCTCGACTTCCGCTTCGTTCGTTTTTCGCCCCTCCGACGCCACCCCTCTGCTTGGCGTCACGTTCTGGTCCTTAGCCGCAAGTTCATTTGCACCGTAAGGCATGGCTGAAGATCGTGAACCAATGGATGTTGTGTCATCCTAGTTGCATGACAGCATCAAGTACATCCCTGACATTGAAGAGACAGAGGAACATGAGACAACAGCCAAAGCTTGCATTGCCGCAGCCCTTGAGACCACCATGCAACCATTTTGTCGAGTCAAGGAGCACGATGGCGCTTTCACGAGTCGTGCATGGGTGCATGACCTCATGTAAAGCAACCCTAGAAGATTTTTCAAGAGTGCACGCATGACTCCAGAAACTTTCAGGGCCATCTGCAACCGCCTTTGCCTCGATGGGGGTCTCCTTGACTCCACGCGTGTTTCGATCAAGGAGCAATTCTTCATAAACATTCGCTTCTGTGCTTACAACCATTCAAACCGGCAAAACTAGGAGCAGTTCCAACGGTCAGGTCACACGATGTCAAAGTTTGTCAAGCGCATCGTGGCGGCACTATTCGGCATGCGGAACCTTGTCATCATACTACTGACAGAGAACATGGGACCGCCCCCCGAATGGCGGGGCAGGACAAATTACCTGTCCGACTTTGCCAACTGCGTTGGCGCATTGAATGGCACGCACATCCCAGTTGTAGCGTCAAGGGAGAATCGGACACCCCATCGCAACCGTGGAGGTGGAACATCCCAGAACGTCTTGCTCCTTGTCGCCTACGACTACCTCGTTTTGTTTGTTTGGACTGGGTGGCAGGGATCGGCCCACGATAGTGCTGTCTTTGGAGATGCACTTTGGAACGGCTTGCGGGCACCCAAAGGAATGTTTTGGCTCGCCAACTCGGGCTACCCTACATGCCACGGCTGCCTCACGCCGTTTCGTGGTGTGCCATACCATCTGAATGAGTGGGCTACGAGTAGAAGGCGCCCATCAAACGCGAAGGAGTTGTTCAACCGTCGACACGCAGGTGCTCGCTCCATGATTGAGCGCACCATCGGCGTGATCAAGAAGCGCTTCCCAATCTTGCATGGAGTGCCTTACTTCCATGAGGCCAAGTTCCAAATAGACCTCATCGTCTCCACTATCGTCCTCCACAACTTGATCACGGGGCACGAAGGTGTGCTCCCCGACCATCTCGCTCCCTTGGAGGATGAGGAGTCCGTGGTCCAACCACCTCGGACTTACTCCATCCAAGGAAACAGCAGGGATCCTATGGTTAGTTTACGGGCATCCATTGCAGATGCAATGTGGCGAGATTACACGTGACAGTAGTGACTGCAACGCATGACTCGTAGCATTTCATCTCTAGTATGCGAGTTGTGTACTTTGACCGGCAAATGCTTTGTCGCTTAACATGATGGCTGTTCCACCTCTTTTGTAATGCTATGTGTCATTCCCGTGTTTGCATTATGTCTTGCACTGTCTTTGAAACTAGTCACGCCGTATTTTGCTTGGCCAAAGTATTGCCTTGTACTTTTTCTGTCAATCTCCATTTTAGGCAGTGTTACATTCTCTCCCTTCTTTATGCAGAGTTATTTATCGGGGCCATCCATGGATGGACCATTCAAATCTGAACACACTGTCACTATCCAAACCTATGAACATACCACTATGCACATATGACAAGCTTGGACCACTAGTATGTGATAACACGTTGAACATGGAGAACTGACATGCTATAACTATGAAAATCTGAACACACCTGGGACATTCAAAGCTAAACACAAACTCATGATGAAAATGTATCAACCTACCACCATGCAGATATGACAAGCTTGGACCATTCACATTGGAAGACACGTTCAACATACAAATCTGACATGCTATAACCATGCAAATCTGAAAACACATTGGACATCCAAACCCCAACACAGTCACAATGCAAATGTATCAAGCTAGACCAATTCACATATGACAAGCTTGGACTATTGAAATCTGAACACACATTGAGCTTGCAAATATTAATAGCTTGGACCATGAAAATCTGAACGCACATTGAACATGCAAAGTTGTGAAGCTTGGACCATGCAAATCTGATCACACGTAGAACATGCAAAGCTAATTAGCCATCCCATATGCAAATCTGCCGACCTCCACAGGACACAAACCTATCAAGCTAGACTCCGGCATTCGTAGCTCCCTCGGAGCCCTTGACGATGAGCTTGAACATGCGTTCCTGCACCTCCTCAGTGGTGTACACCACCATGGCTTGGAGGTCCTTGTGGATGCCCAAGCGACCGATGATGTCCACCTTGTCAAGGGCGGTCAGGTTCTTATGTTCGTTGACAACGGCAATCGCCTTACCGAGCAGGCTATCTTCCTACACGACATGGACGACCTGATGCTCGAACTTCTTCGGCAGCGACATGGCCGCTACAATGTCTTAGAGGCTTCTTGCGACCTCGTGCTTCACAAGCTTGCGTTTGCCACACATAGCAGATGTCACTTCAGGGTTGGCTGGGTCATCCTACATCATTCCAGCTGGGGCAGAGCGTGTGGCACGCGAAGGGGTGGCAGGGTTTGTCTCGAAGTCACCGCCAATCCCTTTGTCACTCTCCGACTGGTTGGAGTTGGCGGTGTCGTTGGGTGTCTCGGGTGGCGGTGCTGCTACGCCCGCCTCGGCAACCCGTGCCACCCCCAATGCGGTTGAGCGCGCCCACATGTCACTTGCCATTAGGTACCAAGGGCATGGTCCTATTCCACGGAGCTCTTTGAACTTTGGATCACGCGTGATAAGCGCACACCACTGGTCAGCTGAGCCAATCGGCTTGTAGGATGCTTCGTCCAACCCCCAACAAGTGGGCATGGGGTGGCTCATAAAGAAGTGGAGAATCTTGTACATGCGCTTCAACTTATTGGCTTCTTGGCACACCTTCTCTACCCCCACCTCGCGGCCAAAACGGGCCTCCAACTACCTCGCCCCAGCTACGTACACCTCACGCTTGAAGCCGTTGTCCGTGGCCCTGCCTGTTGCATCGTAGTGTTCACGCAACACTGTCATGAGTAGCATGTTGTGGGAAAGCGTCCAGCAGTAGCGTCCATTGTCATCACACAAGCACGGCTGCCCAGCACCGGCATCGCTCCCCACCATCTCTGTTTGGACGTCCTCAATCGGAGTGCTCACTGGCACGGAGTGCGAAGTGAGGTCAATAATGACGCGAGGGGCCGGTGCAGGTAACTGGTCGCCTGCATGGCTCGAGGAGATGTCAATGAAGTTGGTGTGGGCAGTGGGAGGGAGGGGCTCGTAGTTTATGAAGTTCAGGTCTGGAGTTGTAGAAGCCGGCAGGACGGGCTGAAATGCGCCGGCCGGACTGGGAACGAAGGAAGATTCTGTAGCTGACACCTATGGAGCAGCGGGCGTTTGAGTAGCGCCACGAGGGGGGACAGGCGCACGCACAGGTGCAAGATGGTGGAGGGATGCCAGATCTACGAGGCGTGCAGCTAACGCCGGGCGTCCAACGTATGTCATACCGCCTGTAGAACGGGCAGGTCTTGGCGGCTGGAAAGGGGATGGCGAGATCACAGTCGACGATGCACTACAGGGTTAGTCGGCTGAATCCATGGTGGCAGGGAAGTTGACACAGTTGATGGGTTTCTAGTGGCGGTTGTGGATGATGTTGGTGGTGTTGTGCCATTCTCCCGCCGGCTAAAAAGAAACCACGGGTTGTAGGCAGCCTGTAGCCGTCGCACAGAGATTTGTGATGTCGCCCTAGTGAGCTGGAACCAAACTCGATGCTGGTTGGAGGTTAGTGGTGCTTGCCTGATGAACCGCCAATGTGCGTGACGACGGGAGGACGACAATCGATATGATTGGGAGTTAGCGAAAAATCATGTACAGCTCGGTAGGGTGAGCTCGACCGAAGTGTGTCAGGAGGCCGGTCGGGCCCTCTAGTTTGTCTGTGTGCTAGTCGGCTACGTGAATCAGCTGGCGAGGAAGGTCGATCTTGGGAAAGGACTCCTCATTGGGCGATGACAGGTGCTTGCACAAAATGTGCGGTGTACATATTGAAAACCCACTGGGAAAGGAAAGAACGAAAGGAACGATCCTGGGCCACGTCAGCTGACGAGCTGAAGATGGTGACAAACGGCCGATGGTTTCGCTGGTTGAGGGGTACGAAATGGGTAGCGGACGAAAATACCTTGACGAGCTTGTGAGCGCTTAAATTTTTCCCAAAATCGATTTTCAAATAAGACCATCGCCACAGGAGTTGGTGAAAAGACAGTATGTCATGATGTACCAATTTTTGCACATCAAGAAGGAATCCCGAGTCGCGTGATGTGAAAATCGGTAATATCACGGCTCGTTATGAAGATGTTTTGAGATGCGAATCTTCGTCGGCCAAAAAAATCTACCTGATGCCAACGCTACAAGGAACGCCAAGTGATTTTGCGACATTGGTGTGTTTGGTAGTTCCGGTTACAAGGAAATGGCGAATATCTCCATCGAGATCCTGACCCCTCAATGCATCAACATTAACCCTTATTTTATCGCACTATCCCTTAGGCACTTCTCTTGAGTTTCTCCGTCAGATCGCCTCGCACAACAGTGGGGTTCCGAAATCAACCGAGGGTTCGTGCAGCATTTTGGGGACCGTGTTGATGCATTGTGGGGCCAACATCTCGATGAAGATATTCGCCCTTTCGCGGTAACAAACGTTATCCAAGGTTTTGGTACCGTGGATTCTTCCGGGGAGGACTATGTGTTTTTTTAAGACTATTCATCTTTGGGTTATCCCTAGGTTATCGCAACTCTGCGGGGCGTCAAAGCGTCCCGCCGGGATACCCCGGCGCAGGCCGGTCGAGTGGGGAAGGACAATCCCTCCCCCCTCGGCCCCCCTCGAGCGGGACTGTCACGCAGTCCCTTACTTGGGACGCACAGCGAGGGGGGCCCGCCGGCCGTCGACCTCCATGGCTGACGACCGGCGGGTCAGGCAGGTGCACGACCGACAAGAGGAAACTTCCGCAGCGGAATTTCCGTGTCAACGAAATTGACGAGGGGGTTTCCGTGGGGGTTGCGAGAAAAGGTGGGGGGTGGCGGGGATTCCAAGATAGCGGAGCTAAAATGGTCGACAAAGACTATTTATTCACGCTTCGCCTATCTTGAGGGAAGTAGAACCATTTTCCCAGGTTCTTTACCCACTTCTATAACTTTTTTAATAGAAAGGCAAATGCAAGTTCAAATAAAGAAAATATTGAATAACTAGTACAAAATCCATGGAAATTCAATCTAAAGATTGAAGGGAAAGCAATGAAAACAGAGGAAAAGGCTCAATGTATACCCTTAAGCGAAAAGGTCACTTAAGAAATCTGATTGAAAAAACCAGTTGCACCATGTTAGATGATTTCTTACATAGATTATTTATTATAAAAACCAGTATAAATTTCAGTGTACATCGCAATTTCTCTTGTTGATTGGGACTTTCTTTCAAGGACAAACTTTCACAATCAGATACATTTGGATCTTTACTTGACTCGGAAAGATGAATAATGATGCAAACAATACACCCATAAACATATGGATTTCATTATGGATGTATATTTATAATAAATTACCTAAGAATACATGTCAATTATGTTCTAAATATGTATATGGATAAAGATGTACAAAATGATATGGATACAAATATACAAATATGCAAATATCGTTGCTACTATAGTTGTTGTTGTCATCGTCATTTTCGTTGTGTCCCCATCTCCGTTGTCGTTATAATGCCATCTTTGATAATGTCTTCATCGCTATTGTCATCACCATCACTGTTTTTATGATCATCTCCGTTTCGTTATGCTTGTCGACACCATCATTATTCCTGCTGTTGTGATCTTTGTCACCACTATCGCAGCTTGGGATGCCAACCATTGGATGTAACGCCCATGGGCAAGCTCACAATATCCATAGTGCGATGGAAGGGATTCGGAATCTGCAGGAGAAGGGTTAGAGAGCGGCAATACAGGATGATACGAGCGAGGAGTTGAAAATGGAAAGAAGCTTCAACAAAATGGTGGCAGAGGGAAGCTCAAGAGCAACGTTCAACTGTTTGCGGTGGAGGAGCGTCGAACGTTCCCTTGGGCGTGTGATTGGATGTAGGGCTTAGTCATGACGATGAGAACCGCCAGGGAATGAAGAGTGGACAAGATGATGCTTTTAAAGTGAGTTGCGATTGAAGAGGAGCATGCATAGGTAGCGGTAGATGATGAAGAAGGTGTGCTAATGGCGAAGGACAACAATGAGGGCAAGAGTTCAATGGCTTGGTTAGCGGGCACCACGTAATGTAGTCAGATGCTATGATACCATGTTGGAAGAATGGAGCGAGTAGAGCGAATGATGGCAGAAGAATGTACAAGCATTGCAAAGTTCTAAGGCACGAGAAAGGGATGACAGAAGCAGAGAGTCGTGAGGCAATGCGAGGACTTAGGTGGGAGCATAGATGACGATGCTGCAAAAGTGAAGGTGGAGTGCTCGAGTAGACGGACGCATAGCAAGAAAATGTAGGAGGCAAGAAGGAGTTGTTGATGAGGTGCGTAGAGTTGAGCAGAGGACCAAAAGTGACAGAGCGAAGGGGTGTGAATGGGAGGGATGAGATTAGATGGCGAATTAAGAGTGGGCGTGGAGCGAAGAGAGCTAGGACACAGTGGCAAAGCCACGGGACCAAAGGAAAACAGGATGGTAAAACTATTCTGGGTTAAAATGAACATCCTCCCTATATGCAACAGAACAGGAAAAAAACTAGTAGTGACAACTTTCTGCTTGTCGTAAGCGTGGCGACGTGGTCGCTCGTATTAGAGGCAGCTCAACTCTGGTGGAATGGTAGTGGACCAATGTACCATTATCTTGGAGGTTCGATGAAGGACCTGAACCTGTGCTGAGAGCTCGGATTATTAGAGGGGTGGTTTAGCTGAAAGGACCTTGTTTGAGTCATATTTCTGACAGAGTCAACATGTCATACTGGGAAGGAGGATTGAATTGCACGTAACTAGTCAAAGGCAAGGTATGTTGCACTGGGTGTTGGGACTGCAAAGATGGTGAGGCTGCAATGCTTGTTTCGTGATATGCGTCACATTGTGCCTTCCAGTGTCTTGTGAAGAGACAACCAGAGTGATATTTTCATTGTGGAGAACTCTGGTCTTTTTACTGCAGCACATTGTTGTTTAACACAACTTTTGCATTACTTTGTGGAGCTGAAAGTGATCTCTGTCATCTCAGTCGGCATGGACTTGCAGCTCGCCGAGTTCCTAAGGCGCTTGGGGTGCCATTCAATTGGTCTAACTTTGCCTTTTACCAAGAAGTACCTAAGAGTGCGATGTCTGTGGGAGCAACACGTTGCGCACACATGCGCATGTCCATACATGTAATTTTGCATGCGTCTAGACATGTGGACCATCGGGCCACGAGGGACTGTTGTGTGTAAAGTTGACTATGTCCGCTCAGCATTGTCCAAGCCAGTGTGGATTCGTGATGTAGACGCAACTGATGTCAAGTGCCATTGCGTACTTCCTCACCCATCCATAGTTGTTAATAAATTGTGACAGTGTAGCTGAAACGTTCAAGGGCACTTATCATTTTTTCAAAAAATATAAGATTTTCTTAATGAACTAGCCATAGGCGTGTTCTTCATGTTTTGCATTGTTTTTTTGCCGATCAGTGATGGTCTAGGGCATGTGCGGAGTCATTATATGTGGGTTGAGATTCAACATATGTAGGATAGGATGATGCCTAATTTGGATATTTGTGTGCCCACATGCAGTCAATAAAATGATTGTGGGTCTTTAGGAAAAAAATTCCTGCTGCGGGTCCATCCTGTTTGGCATCCGCGACAACTACTTGTGTTGTATGCTTGTTAGATGTCAGTTATGTCTGTATCACCGTTGCTTCAGAGACTATGCTTATAACCCTCGACAATTCATTGTTGTCTTGTTACATTGTGTGAGTGCTGAGTAGGCTAGCGTTTCTATGTCCGTAAAGGTGGTAGAAAATAGGAAGCTTTCACACACTTTCTCACTTGGGGTGATATGCATGCGTAAGCGTCACGCCGTCGAGCAAGTACATTTACATTCCAGTGGGAGTTTAAGAGCTCCTCGCACCAATTCCGTGTGAATCTAAAACAAATTCATTACAAACCTCCTTTAGAGTCTGTGATGTGTCTACAGAGGTGTTTAGCCCAAAAGTCTGGAACTACATGTGTAGCATTGCGGTTTTTACCATAAGAGTTGCAAATGAAGCACAACAACAATTTCTCAAAGAAGAGATTCATTTCTACAAAATATGTCATATATGCATCAGTTCATTGAACTGCCTGCCAAATACACCAGTTTAGTATGAATATATGCAGTCTGTACAGTTTACGCCTATTTCAAAACACCCTCTTCAACTAGTGAGTTATTTGATTTTGACATGGATACTACATATGGAAAAGCTTTCTACAAGGCGGCGTAGTAATTTTTTAGTACATTTTTCTGTTGAGAAAGGGGGTAAAAGTGCTTTCGAATTAAAACAAAGGAAACAGAGGAAATAATTCAGGTCCACAATTTAGGGGTGTTCGTGGACGACATCATGAAAGAGGCATGGTTCTTTTGAGTGTTGGTGTTGAGATTTATTTATTGACATGCCGGCAGCCGGGCCATTATTTCATTGAATACCAGAATTTTTAGTGTGTTTTGATTTATATGGTAGGGTAGACCACTGGGGAAGAAACAATACAGCATGGCATCCTCCTTTCCCCCTACATTTAAGAACCATAAAAATCTTTCACCGGAATTTTTAAGTCTTATGAATTAGTAATAGAATATCAAAATATAATCATGTGATGTAGAATGGCTTATTCGCCTTCACTCATTCTCTTATCTCGTCCAATTAGATCGGTGGGTCCTTCCACACCTAACCCCACCTCAGAAACTTATATCATTTAAAAATAATGGTAAGAAAAAATCCATGGGGTTTTTCTCTGTATAAATATTCAACAATCAAATGCATTGGACAATACAATAATATACACTGGAAGTTGGTACTCCACGGTCTTGCCCCTTATTATTGGATCATGATATTAAGATCTACACTCTTTTTCTAATCCATGGATTAATATGAAAGCCCCAAAATAACAAAAGATTCGGAATTTGAAGTCTTGCGCTCACATCATGAGTCGTGCTTGCTGGGTGCTGAGGTAGCTCCCCGTTTCAGTCGGCCACGACCAAAATAAAGCAAAACAAACTAGCAGGGAACCTGTTCACAGCCCTCGCATTCGATCATGAGGGCATACAATGTATGAGCCCACACCGATTGACTGACGTAGGACAAGGGAACCGCCGTATCTTGACCGTAATCGATCGGGTATATTCTAGGTCCAGCTGGGTGACTGCCAGGATGGGCTGGATATGCCGAAAAACATATTTTCAGGGTAAAGGCTCATAGGCCGCGCTTAAAATCGGCCAACAGTGTGGCCAAAGCGGGCTAAAACGAACGGGCACTATTGGTAACGCCCCAATAAGGATACCGAATAGGGAAAATAAAGATACGTAGGCCAAGTCTGGTTGCGACCAAATAATATTATTAGTCAACAATTGGGCCGCTGTTGGAAGGTTCATGCCACGTTCCTTCTGAAGGCGATCGAGTTCGGTTTTTAATTTTCCCGTTCTTAAAACCTGAAAAATGCCGCGTAGAGGCCTGGCAAGAGGGTGTCGTCGCTAGGACCACGCGGGACGTCGGTATCACTGAGGGGGGGTGTCACGTGACTGACCACGAAACCCTAGGTCCTAACTCGACCGCCGAGGAACAAGCGACCAACCCAGACTGGCTGGGTTGCATGAACGGCCAAGATTGGGAAGGGATAAAATCGCACGGCAAGATGGTCGCATCCTTATCCGACAGGCTTGTCGCACTGGCACGTTCAAAGCCTCCGTATCCAGCCGGGTGGTTCGTGAAGGGTCCGAAATGCTAAAAAAACAGTCGAAATAGATAACAAAAGGTTAAAAGTAAGCCGAACGTTTCGCAAACCTTGACATTTGCACAATTAGGCATCTATCGACTTTGGCAACCAGACGTGATGCGCTATTGGGTAGGTTAGGCGGTCGAATAGTTATCCAAAGATCTTATTGGGGCGCAACCAGACGTGGCCGTAAGACCTCGGGTGCGCCTGGTTGTCGCTGAAATCGTTCGTTTGTTGAGGATCGATTTTGTGCGGCTGTTTTGTTGGGTTGGGGTAGTGGGCCTGCGAAATTCACACGTGTATACACTCATTTTTAAAATTCGGTTGATTTTTCGCTAGTTTTTGCTAAATTATCGACGACTTGTCCAACAAATGTTCGCATGATGTAGGCATGCCCTAACTGCTGCATCGCATGTTGCTTTTGCGACTTCAACCTTACGATCGCCATCTTCGTGTCCATCGAATCGAGAGAGAAGCGAGTGCCATGTCCGTATGGACTTCTTCGCGGCATGTCCACTGCATCCTTGCAGATGCCGAAACATCCTCGACGCCCAACGACTCCCCCGCCTGCTCAACAAATGCTCAACAAATGCTCAACGAATGGTCGACAAATGCTCAACGCACGCAACTGAGCTCCCAACAATCTCTTCGTGATTGTTGGGTTGCTCTCGCTGAAAACCATTGCCCTCAACGAAAACGTTCGCCACTTCGCGCCGCTCGCCTACGATTCCGATCCCTCTCGCAACTGACGAGTTTGGGTTCAGTCGAAGAACAAACTCAAGGGTTCGACGTCTAGTTCAACTTCACGGTGGGATCGAAATCGAAAACTTTAAGACCGAACATGAAAACCCAACAAACTTAGGTCCCAAGGTGGGCTGTAACTTCCGATTCTGTTGAAATCGCTAGTTAGGAGCGTCCAACTAACGATTTCAGCGACAACCAGGCGCACCCCTCGACCGAATGCTTCTTGGCGTAAGATAACCATCTAATGTGCAGGATGTTCAATTCCAATTACTCAGTCGCAGAATTCAATTTCAGTAGTAAAGCGGTAGGTCTCATGCCCAGACCAAATAAGGGGACGGCGTAGATTGAACGCGGGACAAAACTTTGGACAATGAAATTCGGCTGTCCAAGGTAAGATCCAAGCCGTTGCTTTCCCTGGTCGGTGTTGAAATGTAGAATGAAAAAGCTTTACAAAGAGCGCTCCATCCATGCCGTTGTCTTACAAGAAAATATCCAGATACCCTGGGTTAAGAAACGGAACTCGCCAAACCCCCTGTCACAAAAAAACTGGACCAAGGTCGCCCGCCTTTCATTTTTTGATCCCAAAGGCTCCATCTTTTATTTTTTGATCACAGTCAACCCTGCGATGGCCCGCGGGGTAGATTGTTTTGTTACAATATACCCCGACATGAGGGGTATATTGTAACGTCACAATATACCCCGTTTCCGTATGGATTCGTCTAAGGTATTTTTAGCGTTTTTCCTATTTCTCGGAACACGTCCTAAGAAACAGATGGACAAGCCTCTTATCGTTAGGTGTCGTCTCTGAATTGCTCGCGTGTTTGTTTTTCAAAACCCCCCCTCCCCAAAGGACGTTGTGCATTGTATCCCCCCACCACCCCCGCCTTTTTGGAAGGTCTCATTTACTTCATGAAAATGTTTGATAACAATAACATTTTTATATTGAGAGATTACACTGAAGTCGGAAAATGGAAATGTCTGGACAATGACCATGTACCCAACGGGGTACCTTGTCACCGACACTCTGGCTGTAGGGCGTCCTGAAATCTAAGTTTTGAAGTCGGGGCTTATGGAAATCAAAAATCGAAACACGGTGCGTATGGAAATAAAAATCCTTCGAACGGGGTGGATAGCGTTTTCAAAAATCCGGAACGGGGTACCTCGTAACGTTGCCGGTTGTCTTATCCAGTCGTACTGGATAATGCTGCTGAAACCGGTACCGCGCCATGCACAAAAACTCCATTCGTCCGATACTTGAGGTCTCATACGAGATTGCAACAATACTATTTGTCCAAACAGGAAGATTGTCCGATTTTTTTCGTTTTTCGCCTTATTCGGTCTCCATATTGGGTCGTTCCCAGACGTGCCCAACATTTTGGACGCGGACAAACAAGCTTCAAGGCTGGTTACGTCGCCAATTTCTCAGCGAAGACATACATGGTGCGAGCTTGTAGGAATATTCCGAAAATGCATTCCAGGAAACTAGAAAAACTATCATTCCATCGACAACAATCGCCAGGAAAGGAGAGAAAATAGGGGAGAAACTGACACGCATACCCACTTTTACACATGGTGGTAACGACTAGGCGATACAAGTTCAAGCATATTTCCTTGTCACAAAACCTACATGTTATTTTTCACATATATCACAACTAACCAGACGTTCACCAGAATTGCATAACGGTAACGACTCAGTTTTTCTTATAAGCGAAAGAATGAACCCAATGAGGTTAAAATGATTCTTCAACCACGCTAAACATGAGAAACCTATACAATTAGATCTCAAATCCACTATACATTTCTTCTTATAATCATGATTTAATGATTAATATCTTAACTTTTTTGAAAACAATACATATCACCATACCCATACATAGATCTATATTTATATAAGTGACGATAACTATACCTATATATACAACTATTTCTATATCTTCATAATCATATTTTTGAGTGCTATATATAGCTACATATATCTTAATCTATATCTATATCGAAACTAACATCTATATTTATGTCTAAAATATAATATATATACGTCTATATCTGTTGATACATCTTAAAAGATGTAAATCTACACCTATAACTATATATTATTTAATAAGTAAATTTATTTTCACATAATTTACTTAAATCTTACTACTTAATATTATTTAAATCCCCATGAATATGTGTTACAGTGAATTTCCATTGATTTTCTCACATTTATATTCATGTAAATTTAGTTTCACATGGACATATGTAGAATTATCATTCGCATAAATGTTTTACAAGGATATGGTGTTTAACATTCCTATGGGTTTCATCATGTTACTTTTCACGCAAAGAAACTTTCATCATTTCTAATTATTATTTGATTATATCCAAACTTTCCAAGTTTATGAAAGCATACTCTAATTGTATAATTTTTTCATAATTGATGATATGATAAAAATTCAAATCAAATTATCGCTAGAATTTTGAGCCTTCAACTATTTCTGGGTTATTTTATTATTCGTAAAGGGTTTATTTGGGAATGTGTCACGTTATGTCTTCTCTTTTAGTTGTGGTTCGCGGTTTGGGTCGTTTGTGGAATTAAGGAAGCGTTTTCCGTGGTTCCCGTTCGGGTGCTTTCACACGACTTTTTCGCGGAGTGAGAATCTTGATTTACACATCCCAATGATTGCGGAATATGATGCACGATTTGTTTTTCAGATTTTCTTTGTCCGTTTCGGTTAACTTTCGTCTCTCTGAGACCGATCGATAGTTTCCCTCTGAAAGTATCCAATGGTGCGTTGTAAGTAGGAAAGACACTGCGAAGAATAAGCTCGCACCATTTACGCTGCGGAAGATTGAAACGCACCATTTTTAGAATATTCCTACAAGCTCGCACTATCTATGTCTTCGCTGCCATTTTCTGTTCGCGACATCGTCGTGGAGGGGTCGCCACAAGTAGTACCTCTGCTGTTGTCCTCACAACAGCAGAGGTACTATTTCTGGTAAGGGCTTGGTAGTGAAGGTGGATTTCCTGGATGTGTCCCAAATGGGAGCGAATTCAGAACGGTCTCCCCATTGGTGCAAAAGAAATCATCGTGAAAAAGGCGACTTCCATTGGCGAAAACAGGAAGCCTCGCTTGCTCATTCAAGGAGAACAAAATCCATAGCGAGTCAGCTAGCATCCTTCGATCCGGACTGACTGAATGCAAGAGAGCAAATTTAGCAATCCGACGAAAGCCTAAGCACAATCATCGCGGACCGTCGTGAAAGAAGTTCGAAAACGACTTTCCTCGAATGCTGTCTGAAGGAAACAATGTGTCGTTTGGTGTTCGTACATGCCGCGAGTCCTTCACGACCCGTAGCGAAACGAAATTACCGAGGTAACCAGCCTTGCCGAAGAAGATCCACTTCTCCCTTTCGGAATCAGGTTTCCCGATAAATGAAATTATGGCAATGGTGGTCAAACCAATGATGAAGTAATATCTGGACTGAAAAAGACAACAGCCTGGCTCTACCAATGAGTCCACCTGATTAGTTTCAGTATTTATTTCAGGCTCGACCAAGTCAGGCCATTGTCGCATCTAACGTTGGCGCTTTCTTCTCCTTTCTGAGAACTAGCGTTCGTCCTTCAATACACACCGTGCGAATCTTCGGTAGGGGCATATATTCAAACATGAAACAAGTATAATATATATATATATGCAATATCATAAGCGAAAATATTTTTCCCCACTGTCGATCCAAAGACTCATCTTGATATGAACTCGCAACATTCATGACGTTACTCAAGATATGTTTTCATCTCTCCTTCTTTGGCCGAAGCATTATGTCATTTCTAGATGTGGTCATCATGGTGAACACCAGTAGTGGTCACCATCAACTAATAACGTACGTGAAAAGGCCGTTCTGGCCGGTGCGAAGGTTACAAGCGCTCGCATACATCGATGGCTACATTGCATACTCATGTCAGGCATGCAAATGCTTCGCGATAAAGGGAATTCATTCCCTCCAAGTTAGCCCCTAAATTTTAATTTATGGCTCATGCGGCTTGTACTACCTTTTAAGTTAAAACTAATTGACTAAATGCATCCACCCGCCCTTAACGCACAATAAAGAGTTAGGATGTTATGTGAATTTTGAAGAAATATCGCTCTCATTTATCCAACATCTCCCATGAGCCGAGGCAATACCAAGCACGATTCGAGTTGCACGCTGGCACCGCAACACGGCCGACCAAGCCTACATTGGGCATGTTTTAACGGGGGGTCTTAGTTCGACCCTCACTGGTTACAAACGCGTTGCCGAAAAAAGTTAAACAACAGAATTCAAGTGAAGAACCGGCGTGATAAATAGGCTTCCAACAAAGTGGCAAGCCTTGCCACAAAGAGATAGGCAAACTTTCACGTTGACAGATGCCTTTAAAGTAAGGCCGCCAAGTCATCGATTTCTACCACATGCCCCAAAATTCATTTCAAAACCTCACCCTATTACAGTCATCAAGTTTCAGTTCGATGGACTTTATGCAGAAGTTGCATGTAGAGACGTCCCAAGGGAGCATGGTACGTCAAACCACAGTTGGAAGAAATAGCAGTCTTCAATTGGTCAATCAAAAACTTTGCAAAAAGGAGTGATCTTCTGTGGGTATATCAGAAAACAAGCCGCAAGTGAGCTGACTTCTAGGCATCTCAATAGCGCTATGATGCAAGAGCAGAGATAACCCCTAAAAAATTATAATCTCAGCATTAATACACTATTACAGTCAGTTTTAAAAACTTGGATACGTTGAGGGAACGACTTTCAAAGTAAATCTTGTCATGTTTTGCTTAAAAAATGGCAAATAAAAGTGGCCTTCGTTGCATTCATAGAAAGTCAAGAGGCTAATAACGTAAAAAAATGTGTCCTCGCAAAGGCATCGTGATAGATACATACCATGTTCTCCAGAAGAAACATGTCATGTGGGATCACAGTTATGTTCAAGGAGCATTTTGATTGGACTTGTCCAAAATCTCCACTAAAAATGAATGCACTCTTTGGCAAAAAATTGGTACATCATTCAACAATTATGGAGAAGGTGAAAGAGTCACTTGCGATGTTATGATGATACAAAGGTTCTACACAATCACGGAAAAGGAGGAGGGATCTTTGGGATGATTGCATGGCCTGAAAAGGTAGGAAAGAGTGGCTAATGTGCAAACTTGTGATATTAGTAATGAAACATTGATCACAAAATGATACAAGGTTCATCATAAGTCAAATCCAAAATTACGTTAGTGATGGGTTTCATGTTCTCAAGTTTGTTAAAGTAGTCAAGATTCCACTAGTTTGTCCTAGTTAGGACTTTTTGTCCCCCCTTGGGACAATTGGGGCAATTGTAGTCTGACAGCTAGGAGCCGTTGCAAAGATTTGTGTGCGCGCACAGTTCCTGTTGGATTGTTCCGTTGGAGCAATGCCTCCCCCATATGTAGGCATGTTACTGTGTTGTGAATCCAACTTCTTGATCTAACATCTTCTATTCCACAATCCTTCTCAACATGGCATCATCGCTAGGATTTTGACCTGTGGGTCGCCTCCGCTTCCGCTTCGCCTTCGCATGTGGAGACTCGTCTGCACCTCTCGCTTCCGCTGACCGATTCCTAGATTCCGGCTTCCGGCTTCTCTTGCGCTCGTTGGCGCACAGCAAGCGGCGCGCGGCGCCTGTTGGCGGAAGGTGCCCGCATCGCCGTTGTTGCCGCGCCGTGTCCCCGTTGGCGCACGGCGTCCCCTGCGCACGGCGTC
>SZWC01002582.1:1914-32802 GCA_023375785.1 Penium margaritaceum | reverse complement strand
CTGTCCTGTCCTGTCCTGTCCTGTCCTGTCCTGTCCTGTCCTGTCTTGTCCTGTCTGTCTTGTCCTCTCTCTCTCTCTCCCTCTCTCTCTCTCTCTCTCTCTCTCTCCAACTACCCTCGTCGTTCCGTCCTTGACCTTCACCCCATCCCTTGATCCCTACATCCCTCCCTTCATTCGTCCCGCCCTTCCTCCGACCCTCCCCCCCCTCTCTCTCTCTCTCTCTCGTCCACTATTTTCCTCGGCTTCTTGCCCTGTGTCCCGATGGCTCCCTGTCCTTCCAACATTTCCACATCCCCTCCCCCACGTCCTCCTCTTAACGCGTACTCTATCCCCAACGCTTCTGTTCTCCTTCTTTACCAGTCATGTCAAAAGGTCCTTGATGACCATTCGATCGCTTGTGTCGCTTTGCCTCCTTCCGTCCTCGCCGTCGTCTTTGAATCTCTCACTGTCCTCCGTGCTCTTCATCCGCACCTTGCTCATGCTCTCTCCCTGCGCCTTGCCTCTTCCCTTGCATTTCCTCCTCCCCATCGTAGCCCTTCTCCTCCTTCCACTCCTGCTCCTTCTCCTCCTCCCCTCCTTCCTCCTTCCCATGTTTCTCCTCCTCCTCCTCCTCCCCCTTCTCCTCCTCCTCTTCCTCCTCCTCCTCCTATTTCTCCTCCTGCTCCCTTTCCTCCCCCTCCTTCTCCCCCTCCTCCTCCCTCTCTTTCTTCTCATGCCCCTCCTCTACCCACGCCTCCTCCCCCTCCTCCTCTTCCTCCTGCCCCTTCTCCTCCTCTTTCTCCCTCCTTGACTCCTCCTCGTCCTCGTCCTCGTCCTCCTCCTCCTCGTCCTCGTCCTCCTCCTCCCCCGTCTCCTTCTCCTCCACCTCCTCCTCCATACTCTCCTGCTTCCTCTCCTCCTTCCCCCATGCTCTCTTCGATGTCCTATCCCCACCCGTCCCTAGCCCCTGCTCTGCCCTGTTTGCCACATGCCATGTGCGTGCGCACATGGCATGTGGCCTGGATTACTCCTTCTGTGTATCCCTTTCCTGGGTTGCAGGCTTCAGCTTCTGTCCTGGTGGAAATGTTCCCAGTCGTTTCTCTGGTGGTTGGGGCTTCCACGGCGCGTGTTCCGCATTCGCGCTCAAATGCCACGACGTCCTTTGTGCTGCTGCGCTCTGCACAGTCTCTTTGACGCTTCTGTCCACAGGCGTGGGATGAGCACTCCTCCAGTCCCTTGCTTGGCTTTCCGCTTCCACAACAACGAACCATTCCCTCCTCTTAACCTTGTGCACACAACCGTGAACATCTTTGGATATCGTCAACGGGTGTGGCACCACGTCCCACACATGCGCTCGTCGTCTAATAGTGCCCATAGTGCTTGCTCACGGTGTGATGTTGAACTAGTCGCTTTTGCCTAGTTGTAGGTCATTTTTTGGTGTGACATTGCTCGACATACGGTGTCGTCTTAAAGTAGTCAAGATTACACTAGTTCCTAGTTAGGACTTTTTGTCCCCCCCTTGGGGCAATTGGGGCAATTGTAGTCTGACGGCTAGGAGCCGTTGCACAGATTTGTGTGCGCGTGTAGTTCCCGTTGGATTGTTCCGTTGGAGCAATGCCTCCCCCATATGTAGGCATGTCACTGTGTTGTGAATCCAACTTCTTGATCTAACGTCTTCTATTCCACAATCCTTCTCAATGGAGTTTAATAATGAAATAACCCTAAGCCATTGAATAAGTACAAAAATTCAAATGAATTTCCAAGGTGAAAAGTTTACAAGTCATCACAACTGAAGAGGTTGAAGAAATTAAATAATAAGAGGAAACTAAATTCACAAAAGCCCAATGATACTTTTGTTTCATCCAACACATCATGAAATAATCATTGTGAAAGAATCATTTGAGAAATTAATGTGAAATATATTCTAAAAACTATTTCTTATAACAATAACCCCGATCTCAAATTTGATGAATATAAATTGAAAAATGAAGGACAATCTGTCTTTCATAACATCATCATTTTACACATATAAATAGTATATTTTCAACCACTTTTATACAAATCATCTAGCAAACAAATCATCTAATGGCAAAGGTAAAATTTAACATTTGTTGTTCCTGAAGGCATGAAAGTCATTTAAATTTCCTCATGGAGATAAAATTGTACCCTTATTAAAAATTCAATGTTTCTAATAATAAGCGGAAAGGGTTGAACTTAGAATATTGAAGATACATGAAATTCCATTAAAAACAATGTGTTATGTTGAAATTCATGGCAATTTGTGAAAGTTTTGATTGTCATGATGGAAGAATAAACGTTTCTTGGGCATCTTCACGTTAATGCATACAAAAAACCCCACAACATGTAAATCTTATGATGTGTACGACGAGCATAATAATTGTCATCGATTATAAGTGTTTGTTTCATGGAGATGTGTACTTATTACTATTGAAATGAGCTAACGATCAGCCCTCTCTTAGACTAGTGACGTTTTCTCATGAAAACTAGACATTCATCACTTTGAGTATGTAAAACGTTCGTGCCCTCATCTAGTATTTAAAACATTTCTCAACTACACATTTTTTGTGCTTTACTCTAGATCGTGGGTGGGACAACAATATTGTGAGAGGGATGCATATCCTCATCTGATGTGGTTTTGGTGTTAGGAGGCATGCTTTTACCAGTACCATAACACTGGTATTGGAGATCCAAGGTTCAAATCCCATGCATTGAAGTTGACGATAACTCACACCTGGGTGTGAAGGGTGTAATATGGCCTGCTTCATGTGGCCAAAGTGAATCCCTTAGGCTATGAGTGGGAAAATGGAATTGTTTAGGGTCTGCAATCCTAAAACTATTTTTTTGGCCTATTTTCAGAAGTTGTCCACTTGTTTCATGCAACACCAGTAGCAAACTTGAAAATTTTCATCTTTATTAGAGGACTTCATTGTTGTGCTTTTTTAGGTACTTGTATTTTGTCTCATGTATACCTGGTGAACACATGGCTTTCTGTGTTAAAAATGTTTTTATAGCAAGCAAGGGTACAAGGTAAGTCAAGAATGACGTTTTTTCCTACTAAAATACAATGACAAATCTTTTGGAAAAATGAAATCAACAAACGACTAATTCTACTAAATGATATCTAATTCTTGCCTATTTCGAAATAACATGCTTGATTAGTTGGAATCAATTTGTATTGTTTACTTCCTTAATGTCTCACTTTACTTGTCTGATTTTGTGACGCCATGTTTTGTCTTTCTCTAAGAACATCTGTTTGGATATAATCAAATAACCCTTCTAAAAAATTCCTTACAATATAGGACATTTTCACAAATTCATGAAACAACGTAGAGAGAAAAAACATTGAAAATGTACCATAGATCTCTTTGATTGGCGCCACACCATCACAAGTAATTCTTATACCTTGATAGAAATGTGAAGAGTTTCTGAATAATCAAAACCATTCCTTCTTGTACTTGTCAATGTTGGGGTTTTAAAGCCTGCCATGACGAAGTCACTACGTGGTCGGATGTAGCAAGGGGGTCTTGTTGCTGTCCAAGAACTCCGTGCCCAGCAAGCAAACCTTGCATTCCAATATGCAAAAGCAGAAGACTTGGATTCAACTTGTAATTGAAAAACACTATCAAGTACAACTATGTTACAAGGAAACAATGGTGAAACACAGCTCAGCTCAATGCTCTGACACAACCTGTCCTATCCTAGGGCGCAACACCTTGCTAGGCCGTCAAGGTCGTCGTTGCATGGGTTTCAGCACGGTCACCATACTTTTAGGTGAAATGGTTTCCAGGTTGTCAGGGCAGCCTCCTCTCCACGCAAGCAGCCACTGTGAGTCTTACTAGGTCGTCAGAGGTTTTCTGACCCCCCTAACCAAGCTAGCAGAGTGTTGCCAGGCTTATTGGGTCGACAGAGGGGAACTCTAATAGAGTCCTTTTAGACTCGATCAGCGAGGTAGAGTTAATCAAAGGACTTTCATACACTAGAGAAAGTATGTATAAAGGGAAGTGGTGTCTTAGGAAAGCTCTAGGAAGGTGCACATAAGTGTACAATGTTGTGTGGTTTTATCTAGAGGTGGAATGTGTGTTGGGGAGTGGGGGTTGGGGTGAAAGTGCATATGGGGAGTGAATGTGGAGGTGTATAAATGGATGAGTCTTTTGTGATTAAAATGATAAACCATTGTATTAAAATTGTTATTTGAGATGGAGCTGGATGGGGGGGGGCTTGTTGGGTGAAAGTGCATATGGGGAGTGAATGTGGAAGTGTATGAATGAATGAGTGCGGTGTAGATGAAATGGTACACAAATGTAGAACATGCTTTGGGTGAGGCTAGTATTAGGTGGGAGGGTGAGGGGGTAGGAGCTCAGAGTTCATGTGGGGAGTGAATGTGGAGATGTACGCTAAGATGAGAAATTTTTGCATACGCATGTACACTAGTGTAGAATGTTTTGTGGGTTGAGCTATAGGTGGGTGGTGGAATGTGTGTTTGGGAGTGGGGGGTTGTGGTGAAAGTGTATATGGGGATTGCATAAGGAGGTGTATGAATGAACCAGTATTTTGTGATTACAAAAATGAATTTTTGAATGATATATGTTTTTTGAAATGGAGGTGGATGGGGGGACATGTTGGGTGAAAGTGCACATGGGGAGTGAATGTGGAGGTGTATGAATGAGTGAGTGTAGTGTAGATGAAATGGTACACAAATTTAGAATATACTTTGGGTGAGACTAGTTTTAGGTGGTAGGGGGAGGGCGTAGGAGCTTAGAGTGCATGTGGGGAGTGCATGTGGAGATGTATCCTAAGATGAGTTACTTTCGCATACGCATGTACAGTAGTGTACAATGTTTTTTGGGTTAAGCTATAGGTGGGTGGTCGAGGGTGTGTTGGGGAGTGGGGGGTTGAGGTAAAAGTTTAAATGGGGTGTGCATAAGGAGGTGTATGAATGAACAAGTTTTTGTGATTACAAGAATGTATTTGTGTATGATTTATGGTTTTTGAAATGGAGGTGGATGCGGGGACTTTCTGGGTGAAAGTGAATATGGGGATTGAATGTGAAGGTGTATGAATGAGTGAATATGGTGTAGATGAAATGGTACACAAAAGTAAAACATACTTTGGGTGATGCTTGTTTTAGGTGAGAGGGCGAAAGGGTAGGAACTCAGAGTGCATGTGGGGAATGCATGTGGAGATGTATGCTAAGATGAATTAGTTTCACATACGCAATTACACTAGTGTACAATGTTTTGTGGGTTGAACTATAGGTGGGTGGTGGAATGTGTGTTGAGGAGTGTGGGGTTGGGGAGGAAGTGTATATGGGGAGTGCATAAGGAGTTGTGTGAATGAACAAGTATTTTGTCATTAAAATAATGCAATAGTGTATAACATATATTTTTTGGAATGGAGGTGGATGGGGGGGAGTCGTATTGGGTGAAAGTGCATATAGGGACTGAATGTTGAGGTGTATGAATATGTGACTGTGGTGTAGATGTAATGATACAGAAATTTATAACATCCATTCTAGGTTATTTCCTATTATTTTTAATGTAAAAATACATCAATAGAATGATCAGGTGATGAATCGAGATTTTGAATTTCTTTGATCCATTGAACTTATATTTTGTGTAGGCAAGGTAAAGCATAAAATATTTACTAGGTGTAATAATTTGTAGTTTTTTATATTGGTTTGATGGATGCGCTTGAGATTTGTTGGTGGAGAATGATAAAAAAATCTCTTGTGTGTAAGGCTTAAGCTAGGTAAGAGTGAGGGGATGTGACGTGATAGTGCATGTGGGTAGTGTATGTGGATGTAAATAAAAGAAAATTGTTGTCATTGAGGATGGTAACTTGTGGAAAAATTTGGAAAAAAGATAACTCCTTAGTATTTAATTTAAGACAAGTCACAATTTGAGTACATCCATGTGTATATATTTGACCATTTCTTCATCGTAAAGATTCATCATATAATAAATCATTTCAAACGTTTCTCAGGTGGAATTTGCATCATTGGACATTTCCAATGACAAAGAAGATTTAATGTTGTATAGAAACACAATCATGAGTAGACATTTCGGTTAACATTCTATCGTATGTCAGTGGTTTAAATTGGTTCGGGTCAACATAGAGAAGTCACTTGTTTTCTTACCTGTTTAGATGGATTGTCGTGGCACAATACAGAAAATATCAAATCGGTTGAGCGACGGTCAAGAAAATCAAGTTTGTCAGTGGATTGCAAACTGGGTGCCAAGTGTAATGGTATGCATGGCACAACCGATTTCAGTCGTGCAATCACAGTAGACCTCTACCGGCAACCAAGCCCGACGGCCAATTGGGCTTCCCAGCTGAAGCCCGACTACTTAGGTGTCGGGCTTCAACGCCGACAGAGCTTGGTTGTCGACGATTGCATTTATGGTTGATCACTCCTAAAAGGTACACACTTTATAGAGTGTACATGTGTTATGTATGTCCTTGGAATTTACACGGTACCTTCGTGGAAATTACATCAGAAATTAATCTTCCATGTTTTTTCATATATAATTCAGTGTATTTGTATGCTTCAAGACACAAACATTCTTTGAAGTTATGCAATAAAACATTTTGGAGCTAATAATACCATGATTTAGGTTTTTCACAACCCCATTTACAGTTTACTTATGAAGACGTACATTTGTACTGAGACCTTAAAACTGCTACTACTGTAAAACGTGACAACACGTAATAATGGACACAGAACACGTAGGGACAAAAGAACCCACCGTCGAGGTTTGTTTTCTTTTCCCGGTCTCCTGCTTGACCCCGTGGTAGCAAGGCCAAGCGGGTTCCTTTGTATCATAGGGGTGATCCTTATAACCCCCACTCACACAAATCAAAAACCTACAACTATCAATCAAACCCTTATCCGAATGACACCCACGGTTGTAGGTTCTTGTTATTCGCTTGCCTCGGCTTATCCCTGACTCACAAGGCATGTATAATTTAAACTCGATTTGTCAATTGTCGATCATAGAATATCGTCATTCAGGATGTGTAGGCTATAAATATTCTCTCATTAAGTTAGTGTATAACATAACTGTTCTACACATGAATAGGAAACATCGATCAGCTACACTTTGCTAATACAATCCGGCATTTTGCGGGGGGGAGGGGGAAGAGGGAACATCCGGATCCCATGCTCCCCCCTAGGACTTGGAATGTATTGGGAGTATGTATACGGTCCGTGTATCTCATGGACATGAAAAAAAAACACTGGTGTACATCATACACAAGTGTTCGGAACAACGTTTATGTACCATACATGCACCAGCTACACCTCCCCAGTACATTTGACGGGTTTGACTCGGAAAGGGGAGGGATCACGACTACATGGTGTGCATTTTGACGTCTGTTCTCCTCACTTTTTGATTTCACCTTTTGACGTTTGTTCTTCTTACCGTTCTACCACTGTTGATCATCGATCGTCGATCATCAATTGTGGCCTATCGATAGACGACCTCGATCCCCAATCGTCGATCTTCGATCGTCGATCATTTTAGATCAGCAATCAAAGAGTTCAGATTCATTTGTGCAAAGTTTTTTGTACCATCACATGAAAATAAATTCACCTGCCAGCCACACTTTGCCAATACATTTTCCCTTTTTTTAGGGGGGGATCGGATCCCATGCTGCGCATGCCCCCCAAAGTGAAAGTGAATCGGGATTGTGTACACGGTCCATGTATCTCTTAGATGTATACAATAAACACTAGTGTTTAAGATACATTAGTGTCAAGAACTAGTTTTGTACCATACACACACTAACTACACCTCCCTAATTCACTCGACAGTTGAAGGGAGGGAGGGAGATCCCAATAACAGGTGTCCGTTTTGTACATCTGATATCCTATCCTTTTGACATCGCTTATCCGTCAACTATCGACGATTGTCAATCTTGGATCGTCGATTTTTGTCTCTCCTTAGATGTCTACGGATAGCGATCTCCAATCATGGATCTTCAATCGCTATAGATCTATGAGTGAAGAGTTGAGATACATTAGTGCATCGTTTCCCATTCGAGCACATGAAAAATAGTACACTTTGCTCATATATTTTACCCTTTTTGGAGGGGTGGTGGGTGGGGGGGATCGGATCCCATGCTTCCACTCCCCTCAAACCCAAGGTGTATTGGAATGGTTTATATGTTCGGTGTATCTCATGGAAGTTTGAAGAAAGGTACTGGTGTATTAGAAACACTACTGTACAAAGATCGTTTCTATACAATACACACACCAACTACAATGCACCAATACAATCAACAGTAATGGGGGGGAGGGTGGACGAGTTTCGCAGTTTGACGCGAAGAAAAAAACAATCGAGTAATTACAAGACTATGCTCGACAAGAGGTTTGTTTCCATTCGAAATTTAGAATATGGGAAGTGAACATATGCTTTACAAAACAGTCCATTCCAAATGTCTTCAGGCATATGTACGTCATTTATACGTTAAACCAAGAATGTTATAGTTTTGTTCCACCATGAAATTATAATGCCCAATTCTTAGGGCATAGGTCTAGTGTACATAAATTTTCATGTGAACAAAAGATGAATTCCTCTTAAAACAACTTCATGGAAGTTACCCGATCCTACTTACATAATACATTGAATGTGCCGTGTATGAAATGGGCATGATTAACCATACCGCGAAGATCGAGTGGCTCCCTATCAACAACCGTTTGATGATGATTTCAATAGAGATCTTCTGGCTGAATCTGACTGATGTGAACCCGGGTTTGGTTAAGCCCCCACCTCCCTCCTTTGCTATTCACGATGGGATGACAAAACACTTCGTCAATTCGACGCTAGGATAGTACATTCTGCTGACATCTTTAGACCGTCTAATAGAACCACAATAATCGATCGAACGACATCGCGAGACTTCTGCGCTATGAATATATAATTTCAACGATTAGTACAGATGAACTCAAAGTGAGATCAAGACGATTTGACGTTCGAGATGTAATGAAAATTCGTGTTCATCTCAGTCGACGGTCCTAGTCGAGCTTCCTATATATGAGTCTGTAAAGGATTCAGATGTAATAGTAGGCATGGATCATCGATCTTAGTTCGTGGACGATTCCTGGTCATGGATCTCTCTTGTTCACTTGTGTACACTACGTGGTCACTCGCATGGTATTTGCCGTGCACTTGTTCGTTCACTTGCCGCATACACATGTCACCATGAGGGGCGGGTGGGGGATGGAATGTTGATCCCAGAACCTTGATCCCCTTCGCCCCTCCTCCCCCACCCCCCCGCCACTAGTTATGTGCATAAGGGGGATGCATGCGAAAGTGCATAGTTCTCACACAACCTGTCGGCGAAAATGTATAGAAGTGCGATCACGGACACTTCGTGGGACGTTCTTATGCCGGAATGAACTAGTGGACACCTGCGGCATTTAACCAATCTATGGGTTGTACACCTCCTCAAACACTTCGCACGTACATTTTGTGGTATCGCGGAGGGGGGGGGGAGGGGGGGCAGCGGGGGGTGGGGGAGTGAACATCTAATTTGTCTTTCCGATGGAATAAAAGTCTCAACCACTACCGCGAAGACATCTTCTTATTGTCCGAACCGCATTGTTTTTGAAACAAAGCATCTGAATTCCAATCTACCTTCACATAGCCGGAAGTAGGTCTACTAGCTTCTGGAAGTTGTTGACTTCCTCGATTTTTAAACAATAATGGTGGACTTTTTAAACAATTCACGATTTTCTTAGTTCAAAAAATCATCTAGAACCGTATAGACAACCCTTGTAAGTTGTGTTCCAAAAATGTTCTTTTCTCCGTTATACATCCTAAGTAGACATGAAGGGAAAATTCCTATAAATTAAAATGTATGTGAGAAACCTTATGAATAACTATGATGGAAACATATTGTTCTTTGTGTTTTAGAAGGTTCCTACGACCTTCTAGGAAACTTCCTAGTAGTCTCTTCTGTATGGTTGTGTATGGTGTACACTAAAGGAGGAGTGTCTGAATTAGGGGTGATTGGTTCAAAATGTGACCAGCACTTCACACGCAGAGATAACGCCAGACACAAACTCTGGGCTCAACGCCTAGACACAGCTCCTGGCTAAGAGATGAGACACGTCTAGAGAGGCAGGCGTAACAAGGCTGCTCTCCAGTCTTGGGCGTAGTCTGGCCACCTCTTCTAGGTAGTGAGGCCTTCAGGTAGCCAGGAGCGTCCACCAACCCAGGCTGACAGAAGGTTGCCAGGCTAACATGGGTCTTCAGGTGAGAGAGCGACTATAGAGTCTTGGTCTGTGGCATTGTCTGGCAAAGGAGGAAAACTGGTGCAATTAGTAGAGTTGATAAAGTTGTTGTTGAAGTTGTGTTGAAGTTATTGGACTGACTAGGTCTAGTCTGCTTTAATACAGGGATCCAGACAAGTTGACCAGTTGCCTTGTGACTAGAGGAAATGTCCTGCTTGAAGGTCGTAGCTTCCTCCTCAAGGAATCTTTCCCGTCCAAGGGACGCAGATAGCTCCTTAAGGAACCTTCCTAAATTCTGGAAACTTGACCATGGTCCGAGCTGCTGAGTCGTGCATGTTGTGGCTGACGCATGACGGTCCCCACTCTTTGCTCCGCATTCAACTGCTAAGTCGTGCATGTAGTAGCTGATGCAACTGCTGAGTCGTGCATGTGGTAGTTGATGCAATGCTAAGTCTTGCATGCACCACCTGATGTAGAGTGGTCTTTGCTCCAAAGCCTTGATTGCATGTGCTGATAAAAGCATTCCAAACGGTCTAGTCAGGTGTAGCCCCACCCTGATTGGTGTGGGTCAAGTACCAAATAGTGCTTGCTTGCACTACGCAACTGCTAACCAAGCTAGGCCAGCACGCATGCACAACCCTTTTATGCATGCAACACTCAAAGATCCAGGCTCCTTTTCCCCCTTGGATGTGGACGCTAGAATGATATCTAACCTATACATCAGAAATTCTTGGTCGAGCCGCACCCGAGTATTTACGGGTAACAATCCGTAACTTTATGCACAGACCTCCGATTATCGATCCGACTGCGCCATGTCGAGGCTATCGCTCAGTGTAGTCATCGTTCACTCCAATGATCTGTTGGAGTGAGCGACAACTACGCTGATTTACTACTTCAGCATGCCGCAGTAGAAACTCCAATCGGAGACTCTAAAAAGAGTTTACGGGTCTTTCCGTGAATTTACTGGATGCGGCTTGGTTGAGAATTTCCTCCTTCAAAGGCCCAGATTTTTTCCGGTAAAAATATCCCTTTAAGGGTGTGAAAGGAGCTTTGTACGGAACCAGGCGCATGAGGACAACGCATGACTCATGGAGCTGAAACCTCTACAATACTGCATAGGCTTGATGGTCAGGTGGGACCACACCTGACTCAACTTGACTCACGGAGCAGTGTGAGGGTGTCAAGTGAGGACCCCCCTGCATTGACAATCCGAAGGCACGACTCAGTGTGTCTCTCTCATCGCCATGTGGACAACCTACGTGGAGAGCTCTAGTGCGAGCTTCACGGTAACGGTAATCCACAGACCACATGTGATCATGTGGTAGCATCAACGGAGCAGCAGCAAAGCCTCCATCAGAAGCAGCTTACGGAGAAGCTGCACCGTGCAACCTGGTGAAGCTTCCTAGGATAGGAAGCTTCCCTCTTGCTTAGGGTTAAGCGAGCAGACAACCAAGGTGGAGAGGAAGCTTCCACAGAGAGGAAGCTTCCACAGAGAGGAAACTTCCCTACGGAGAAATTTTCTTAAAGCCATGATTCCAGACATCAACGGTTCACGTTCATCTAAAGGATCGTTGATCTACAAGTATTATGGCTACGGTGATCAACGGCTCTTACTGATCCACGAGAAGCCATACGATCTGAGGATCACGGACATGGTGATGGCTTGTACCTACAAAGCCACGTGGTCAGTTGTGGTGCAATAACCACGGTTACGAAGAAACTTCACCGTGCACCAAAGGAAGTTTCTCCGACCACCACCAAGGCAGTCAACTTGCCAGGGCCGCAAGTATAAAAGGCGATGGCCCTGGCACACTCAACTATCTCTAGTAGCATATCTTGAGTGGTTGATCTTTAGTAAATTCTCTTCAATGGCTACACCATATCAAGTGCAAGGCTCCACGCCTTAGCACTGGAGCACCTTTTGACCAAGGCGTTGCTGGAGATCCCTCCAAGGCCCTTTTAAGCGTGGCTTTGCTTGCCAGCCTGGGTGGAGGACAGTATTGGAGATCCCTCCAAGGCCCCTTTAAGCCTGGCTCTGCCTGCCAACCTGGGTGGAGGTTCATGCTGGAGATCCGTCCAAGGCCCCTGTAAGCCTGGCTCTGCCTGCCAGCCTGGGAGGAGGACAACATGTTTGCTGGTGGCCAGTCTACCACAACTTGGTGGCCGTGCCAAGACCAGTCCGAATCCTCTGATGACCCAGTAAGCCTGGCAGGTGCTGCCAGCCTGGCGAGGAGGTGGCCCTGATGTCCTGAAGGCTTTCCATCACTGGAGATGATGGCTGTGCCGAGACCCTTGCGTGGACGGCCTTGACGGCCTAGCAAGGCATTGCGTCTTAGTTTGGGGCCAGGAAATACATCAAAGCATGGAGTTAAGCTTTGTTTAGCTACTGCTTGTTGGATAGATCTTGTTCTTGTACTTTGAACTTTTAACAAGATTATATTCCATAATTTGACTTCCGCTAATGTTTCTGGATACACAAAAGGATCCTGGAGCAGCAAGGATCCCCTTGTTGTAGTGAAGGCTCCGCGGTGAGGCACTGGCCATTCCCGCGTGTGCCACAATTGCAAAACCCAACATGGTATCAGAGCACAAGGCTCTGTGTTCAGCTAGTCTAGCGGCAGCAGCAGCAGAGCGGATTGGTGAAGCAGTTCTTCACCATCCCTGTACAAGCTCGAGGAGGAGTGACGTGCGTCTTCTCCTAAGCGTGCAGCGCGACCAGCCCTTCGCGACGTTCGGCCTGCAGAAGACATAAGCATCAAGAGGCCATGAGCAACATGGAGGCAGATGATCAGAGGGCAGGTTCTCCCGCTCTTATTGAGAGCTCTGTTTTGGATGGTCTGCGTATGGGTCAGGATCAAGGACGCCATGTCGCAGACCACGTACAACGCCGAGTAGTAGAAGCGCAACGCTTGGCAGAAGAGGCACACCACATGGCACAACAAGAAGTTATAACACTTCAAGTAGCAGAGCATGCAGCAGAAGGCGTGCAACAACAGTAAGACATTAGCACTCGCAAAGCAGCAAACTGTGCAGCTGAAGACAACAAGAAACATGGTGGAAAAAGCAAGTCCACTCACCACCATCGGGAGCGGTGTCTCAACAACCGCAACAAGGCTGATTGCATCATGAGCAACTCAGCTTCAGCCTTCCGCATCTGCATTACCCTTCAGCTGTTACGCACAGGGCAGTAGAGGAAGTGGAAGAAGAAGAGGAGGAAGAAAAATGAAGGCTTTCAACACCAGCCCACAGCAGCCGAAACAACTCATTGCCCAGACGGTAGGCGTGGAGCAATGAGGCTTTAACCTGTTGTGTGAACATCTCCATCGAGACCTTTGCAAGAGAAGGAAGGGATGGAGAAAAAGACCTCCATGAAGGTGGAGGAGGTCTATATCCTTTGTTTTGTGGATTTGGTACATCAGGCATAGTAGCAGAAGCAGAATATCCAGTCTTTTTGGCTGGGAGCAGCCATGGCAACCTCTCCTTCGAAGTAGCTGTGATGACGACACACAGGCCAACAACAGCACTCATGAGCCCATGCAACAGTGCACCGACAAGAAGGGGCGTGTTACGTCGAAGGGGAGAGGAAGGTTATCAGGCCTTCAAGCACTTTAGGCAGAGAAGCCAAGATAAATTCCTGCCATGATGGCAGACGGTGGCAGTAAGCCCACCTCATGGAGGTGGCATGCGTGATGGAGCTATGCTCGATAAAAAAAATACATTCCTGCTGTGTCGACAGACGGTTGCAATAAGCCCACCTTTAATCAGGTGGCATGCATGGTGGAGCTGTGCTCCACAACGGACGTTCCTACCGTGTTGGCAGGTGTTTGCAGTAAGCCCACCTCATGGAAGTGGCATGCGTGACGGGATGATATTCCCCGGACACAGTGCCAATGGTGATCCTCACACTTTCATCAAGTGTGGCAGCAGGCTTGCGTCGCCTTTGAGCGCCATCGCAATGAACAAGACTTTCACCAATGAGAAGGATGAGGCCGGAGTAAGCAACAATCTCTCTGAGAGATTTCAACAAAGCAAAAAAAATTGAAGCAAGGTTGCTCCATCAACAACGGTAGCAGAATGGCAGTCTGCAAGCATTGAGGAGCGGCTGGCAGTAGTTATTGCTACAACAGTCTACATCAGCTGCTTGTACACTACAAATTTGGAGTAGTAGGAGAACAACAAAGCCAAGAGAACCAGTTCTGGATGTTTCCGGTAAGCAGCTTACTTTGCTTCTCACTTAAGAATGATACATGTCAGTTAAGATTTTGGACCTGGACGAGTCTTCTTTTTCAAGATGGCGGAGAAAGCGGCGGTAAGGGGCAGTCGGGCGATTTCGCAAAAAAAATCGGGGGAGGCGTCGCTCGCTCTCGCGAGTGAAACAGGACCTCCGAAGGAAAAGAAATGGAGGAGGAATCGCTTGCTCAGGCGAGCCAAACACTCCCTCAGCAGAGAGGGGGAGGGGAGAGGTCCATGGAGGACCTCGCACCAGCTCGCACTCGCGGCGAGCTGGGCCAGCAGGACCTGCCGCGACGGCAGGCTTGACCGCGGCAAGGCTCTGTCACGGCAGCAGGCTCCGCCGCAGCAAGCCAACGGCCGCGACAACAGGGCCCTCGCAAAGCCCTCGACAGGTAGCGGAAGGCGAGGGGAGAAGGCCACGAAGCGAGCCGACCAGGGCGAGAAAAAATAAGGAGAAAAAAAAAGGAAGAAGCAGAAAAAGCTGCTCGCGACGAATTCGCGCAGCCTCCTCGCTCGCCACGAGGAGCAAGCGTGGCAAGCCTAGCAAACTGGACGCAAGCAGGCGTCCGAGCCGAAGTTAGACAAAAAAAAGGGAAAAAAATGGCGAGGAACTGGTCGGCGAGGAGCTGCGAGCTCCGAATTCGCCGGAGGAAAATGGCGGAACAGCCAAGGCCACAGCCAGCACGCAAGGCCGCGACCAAGAACGGTGGCAGTTAGTGGGACGCCATGGAGACGGCTGTCCCACATGGAAACAACACCAGCGGGATTGGCAACAGCCAGATCCCAAGTGACGCGACGGAACAGCTGGGATGGCTGTCTCTGAGTGGCAGAAACGCCCAAGTAGCGAGGAGCTGGCACAAAAACGACCTAGAATCGGTCGTGGACGACTGGAAGCGCACCGGATCCGCCCAAGCCATGGCGCTAGCCTATAGCGAGACCTCCTCAGAGTTGAAGGAGGTGGAGCAGCAAAGCAAGTACTTCGAAGGTAGTAGCCTAAGACGACAGGGGGAGCAGCAAGTGAAGTTGCTTTGTCACTGTAGGCGGAGGCTTTTTGTACTCTCCCGTGGGAGAGCTCATGACGATAGTCCTTGAAGCGGTCCCAGCAGGTGGTCCCAAAGGCGGTTCCGACATACAGCCGCCACCTCACATGGGACAACCCAACCTCATGCATGGTGGTGCATGAGAAGCACGGTGAAAACGGCTGGGAGGGGTTGCTTCAGCTACGAGCAACCATAGACACCGGAGTGGTGAGGTGACCCCAACCTCACTAAAAAACATTTTTTTTGAGCCATCTACGAGCGCAAGAACCAGAAAAGGGCCCCCAACAGCCCGGAGGGGACAAACCCAAGCTCAGAAAAGGCGGTGCTCGCACATTTTGAGCAACAAAACCATCGAGAAATATTTTTGGCGAGGCTTCTACACCCGATTGGAGTCATAAATCTCCAAAGGCCTCATCGCTCATGTAATTCTCTCCTCGGACAAGGTGTACAACCATCTGCTTCATCAGCGCAATTATCGAAGGGGAGTGTTGGAGTGAGCGACAACTACGCTGATTTACTGCTTCAGCATAGCGCAATCGAAAATCCAATTGGAGACTCCAAGAAGAATTTACAAGTCTTTACGTGAATTTACCGGGTGCGGATTGGTTGAGAATTTCCTCCTTCAAAGGCCCAGATTTTTTTCGGCAAAAATATCCCTTTAAGGGTGTGAAAGGAGCTTTGTACGGAACCAGGCGCATGAGGACAACGCATGACTCGTGGAGCTGAAACCTGTACAATACTGCATAGGCTTGATGGTCAGGTGGGACCACACCTGACTCAACTGGACTCACGGAGCTGTGTGAGGGCGTCAAGTGGGGACCGCCCTGCACTGACAATCCAGTGGCACGACTCAGCGTGTCTCTCTCATCGCCATGTGGACATCCTACGTGGAGTGCTCTGGTGCGAGCTTCATGGTAACGGTAATCCACGGACCACATGTGATCATGTGGTAGCATCAACCGAGCAGCAGCAAAGCCTCCGTCAGAAGCAGCTTACAGAGAAGCTGCACCGTGCAACCTGGTGAAGCTTCCTTGGATAGGAAGCTTCCCTCTGGCTTAGGTTCAAGCTAGCGAACAACCAAGGTGGAGAGGAAGCTTCCACGAAGAGGAAGCTTCCCTACAAAGGAAGTTTCTTGAAGCTATGATTCCAGACATCAACGATTCACGTTCATCTCAAAGGAGCGTTGATCTACAATCATGATGGCTACGGTGATCAACGGCTCTTACTGATCCACGAGAAGCCACATGATCTGAGGATCACGGACATGGTGATGGCTTGTACCTACAAAGCCACGTGGTCAGTTGTGGTGCAAGAACCACGGTTACAGTGAAACTTCATCGTGCACCAAAGGAAGCTTCTCCGACCACCACCAAGGCAGTCAACTTGCCAAGGCCGCAAGTATAAAAGGCGGTGGCCCTGGCACACTCAACTATCTCTAGTAGCATATCTTGAGTGGTTGATCTTCAGTAACTTCTCTTCAATGGCTACACCATATCAAGTGCAAGGCTCCACGCCTTAGCACTGGAGCACCTTTTGACCAAGGCGTTGCTGGAGATCCCTCCAAGGCCCTTGTAATCCTGGCTCTGCTTGCCAGCCTGGGTAGAGGAAACTACTGGAGATCCCTCCAAGGCCCCTATAAGCCATGCTCTGCCTGCCAGCCTGGGTGGAGGTTCATGTTGGAGATCCGTCCAAGGCCCCTGTAAGCCTGGCTCTGCTTGCCAGCCTGGGAGGAGGACGACATGTTTGCTGGTGGCCAGTCTACCACAACTTGGTGGCCGTGCCAAGACTAGCTCAAATCCTCTGACGACCCAGTAAGCCTGGCAGGTGCTGCCAGCCTGGCGATGAGGTGGCCCTGACGTCCTGAAGGCCTTCCATCACTGGAGATGATGGCTACGCTGAGACCCTTGCGTGGACGGCCTTGACGGCCTAGCAAGGTGTTGCGCCCTAGTTTGGGGCCAGGAGATACGTCAAAGCATGGAGTTAAGATTTGTTTAGGTACTGCTTGTTGGATAGATCTTGTTCTTGTACTTTGTACTTTTAACAAGATTCTATTCCATAATTTGACTTCCGCTAACTTTTCTGGACACACAAAAGGATCCTGGAGCAGCAAGGATCCCCTTGCTGTAGTGAAGGCTCCGCGGTGAGGCACTGGCCGTTCCCGTGTGTGCCACCATTGCAAAACCCAACATGATCAACATGCATGCAATGATCCTTGTACCAACTACAATACCCTTAGTAGCACAACCATGATCTGCATTGCCATCACACTACCACCCTCACCATCATCGTGATCTTACACCTCGCCATCACCTGTGCCAATATTTTCATGTTCATTATACTCGGAGCAATAAAAACGACTTTCGTAGCAACAAGAGTAAAACGAAATAAAACATTATTAGTAACTACAAAAACGTTAAAGGAGTAAAAAATAAAGGGAAACACCATTGAGACGATCAAAAGATTAAATATAGTGGATTAAGAAAGTCTGGAAAAAGGTTGAGATATAACTCCAATAGTGGGGGTGCACAAGGCCATGGACATGGGGGTGGATATGTGCGTGGTCATGGGGTTAGAAGAGGCATGAAGATAGGCATGGGCTTGGATGTATGCATGGGTGTTGGTGTAGGCGTGGGTGTGGGCATGGATTTGGGCAACAATGGGGACGTAATGTGGCCGTCGATCTGGGTGTGGGCTCGGGCGTAGGCATGATCATGAGCATGTTCTTAGTTATGGACATGGACATGGGTGTGCCCTCCGTGTCCCCTCCCAAACAGGCCTTACATCGCCCAACCTTGTGTGACATGGCCATGCCATGTCTTGGCATATATTGGCATGCCCTGCCATACCTTGCCTTGCTCTACTCAGCTTTAGCTTGATTTGCTCTTACCTCTCTTTCAGAGAAAATGGTGGTGTTCGTGGGAGAGGTGACGACATTAATCGCGATGGAGGTAGCTATGAGGCTTGCAAAGGCGCTATGGTGGTGATAGTGGTAATGTCGATGGCAACCGCAGGTGTCATAAGAGAAACATTTGTGATAGCATTAGAACTAGGAATAATACGAGCTGAACCATGCTCATCCATGTGCAATAAGATGCCGTTACACAAATTTTCTTGAACCATTACTAATATCATTTTTATGTAAGGGTGTGTGGGGGCATGATAGTGGGTAATGTGCACGGTGTTAGGCTGTTGGGGTGTGTGTGTTTGTCGATATGTGAGTTTGTGTGTTTACAATAATGAGACATGTAGATAAACTGAAAGTATTGATTTGTCAAGTTGTCCAGGAGTTACTACGACTCCAATTATTGATACTCAATTTACTTCTCATCGTGTCATCACATTTCATATATGTGTGCATTTTGTTCTCACCACTTTTGTTACTCACAACACAACAAGGCATGGTACACTCTAAGAATGTTCATTATTATTGAAATGAAAAATTTCAATGGTTCAATATGTTATGGTTAAGTTGTGTAATTGTGAAGAGGTGTGATTTGAGGTAGTGCAATTGTGAAACCATGCCATGGTGCCATGATGCCATGGTGATAATCTATGATAATAAGTCTGTTCCAAATCTATGTGTGGTATATAATGTGTTATGGTTTGCTTTCATTAAATGTTACAATTACAGAATATAATATTTAAAATATGACACCCCTGATCTACATCTCTAACATTTTTACTTTGTTTGCATTCCATGTCATGAGATTTTCTATAAAGATTGTATATGTAAGAAGTTTTCTTCCAAGATGATGATTGCAGAAGAAAGCCGATTCCGACATTTCCTCCTCAATTTTACATGCTAGTTGATCCTTGCACAATGTCTTACATGTAGTAATTCACTACACTATGTTAGTAATTCAATTACTTGGATTATGTGGTGTTGGTTTGAAAGGACAAGGTTGTGTGGGTTTGTTTGGAGTTCGAAAATATAAAACATCATCATTACATCAGTTTTTGAAAATACTTATCATCATTTATGTGAATGGATAGTTTTTCCGTAAAATACATAAGTTATATCTTGAGTATTTAGTCAAAATGGATTTCTTCATTTCAATCAGTTTGACCATTCTACATGAATATTTGGAAGATTGCTTGAGAGGGCATTTTTTTTATCAAGATATCATGTTAAAGCATGGTCCTTGCCATCAGGCATGGCGCTTCTAGCAATATTGTGGGTTAAAAAATGGTAATGGATATACTTTTAAGGAATAAAATACTCTCAATGAAACGTATTTTATTTCATAAAATCTGATAGTTTTCATCACGTGCATAGGTTTTATCACAACCACAAAAAGTATTAGTACATTGTCTCCATCATGGTCACCATCATTGTCACTGTCAACATTACCATCACTATCATAATCATCAAAACCTTTGCTCTCAATGAAACCATGATCGTTAGTATCATCGTTAGCACTATTGCCACTATCTTTGTCATCCTCACCATCACCATCACCAT
The DNA here is from genome assembly GCA_023375785.1 of Penium margaritaceum. Lineage (NCBI taxonomy): Eukaryota > Viridiplantae > Streptophyta > Zygnematophyceae > Desmidiales > Peniaceae > Penium > Penium margaritaceum. The sequence goes on along the minus strand of SZWC01002582.1, from coordinate 12,830 downwards.
AATAGTCACTAGCACTCTCATTATCACCATCAATGTCACATTCCCATCACCATCACCATCACTCTTCCCATCACTTTCAGCATCCTGATTTTTTAATGCCAACATATTATACCACCAAAAAAAATTTGTTCTCAAATTTTTTACTTACGTTCACTTCTTTACCATGCGTGAATGTGTCCAACCTCACCCTCCATGTGGAAACATATATGTCTTCCTACTAAAGGTTTGTGATGAGATTATTTTCCGAGTACCAAGTTCTTTGAAAACAAATCACCTATCCTCATCCACCCACGATTGTTGTGTGAATAAAAATGTTCTTTGCCAAAAATTGGTGAGTGTGAACATGAGTCTTTCTTAACCACAACGGTTTTAACCCCACTCATCTTGTGGATGGAATTGGGTGAGCAATGAGGATGGGGGTGATCGATAGTGTAGGTGATGGTGGAATTTACTTGTCTTGTAGAATTGTCAGAAAAATTGGATATTATGCTTTGATTTTGGCAAAAAAACAAAAATAGTTAAAAAAACTACTACATTCATTCAAAAAATAAATTGGACATTAGCGGGTTGGAACCTTTAAAGTGGATGAGTGGGGAGCCGTTTAAAAAAATTCTGGGATGCCAGAAATTTGACATTAGCAAATGGGTGTGATGGGATCATGTTCCCACTTTTTCATTTCCAGCCACGGTTCACGTGTTAGGCTGCCCAAAACGCCACCTTGGTGGTGGTTAGCCCGTATCTGCATCTCACAATGGGAAATTTCGGGGGATTGAACACCCTGCATTCCGTGACGTAAGTCATATCGGTATATGTGGCTCAGGATGTCTGTTTTCTGGGATATTTCGTTGCCCATGTTTCTTGACAAAAGAGAGGAGTTCGTTCTCCGCTTTGTTCTCTTTTGCCTGAACGACCACTCCGCTCCTCCGACTCGAATGCGTCCAACATCGCCGCAAAGCTGACGTGACAAATCCCACGCGTGCTGACTCCAGTCTCGCGTGTCCACACGACGCGGCACAGCACCGCCACCGTCTGCGGTGCAGTCGGGCCAACCTTGAAGCGCTGTCGGTGGAGCTGCTCGTGATTGGGGAGGAAGATTGTGCCGTTTTCTGACTCGCAGTAGCCAGGAAAAATCGTCGCGGCTTCACACAATCGCTGGGATAGCTGCGACCAGTCGTCGCTGATATCTGTTTGTGTCATCGCAGCGCACACCATGTCCAACCAATGGAGAGGAGTTAGGACCTGTGGAAGGATTCTGAGGATCCCTAAGTGAAGACTTTGAATCATGAGCAATCTGAACCAAATCCGAGTCAGGTAGCCATGGACTCGACCGCTGATCCGAATCAGCTCCGACTGCCTCACGGCCGTATCGAACGCGATCGAGCGGTCGCCACAGTCGGGCAAGTCGCCTCCCTGAGGCCCGTAGCCTGTCAATCTCAAAATTCGCACGGTCTGCGCCGCGCCACAAGGTGTAATCATTCCTTCTTGAACTAGCCGGCGATCTTTTTCTCCGGTTGGCACCTTCTGTTGAAATCGCGATCTGCACTGTCTTAGGGGCCTCACGCGCACGCCAGGAGTCCGGCAATCCAGCAAGCATGGATCGGCGCAGACAACACTGGAGACCGCAAGCTGTACCATTTTGTGGGCACAGCATGGCCTCGACTTGCTGCGCACAGCACGTCGAGGGCTACGACTCTCGCGGCTCGATTATCCCTTCGTTGCGATTCGCCTCTCGAGAGGATCTCGCAGCGCCTGTGCAGAACCGTCATCGATGGACTCAAATGCTGCCGATGCCATCACCATAGCCATCGCTATCGTCATCGTCGTACTGTCAACCTCTCACTCGCCGTTGCGCACGAGCAGGGCAGCACGTTACCAGACGGGACAGCGGAGCCCACGCCACGGCCCAAATCTGCAGGCCGCAGATCGACCTCGCAAACCGCTCTGTACGTGAAGCTTGCTCACACGACACGGCCCCGTCTGGAGCTGACTTCTGTGGGGCTTTCGCCGCCGCGCCTATCGTGCTTCGACTTTCGCGGGCACCCAGGCCTCCTCCACTGGCCGTGTGGGCAAGTGTGAGGTTAGTGCGAGGCAAGAGTGAGGCGAGTGTCTGCAGGAACGTGTCCGAGCCTCGAATCCAGGACGCGCGGTGCGGGCTCCCGTCCCATCTCAAGATAGTGGCGTCGTGAGGCACACACCTGCGCGCACCAGCTCTCGCCCACACCCTCCTTCAGCCTAGCCTCCTCCTCCACCACGTTGCTTTGTGGCAGTGGCACGAAGACAGCTGCTTGCGAGTGGCCAATGGCGACAACTTCCACAGCGAAGCCAGCTGCAGTCACAGCCAACGCACAAGAGTCGACTCCACGACGGTCCGCACTGGCTTGAATTCCTGCAGCACCACCGAGACAGCGGCAGCGGTAACAGTCTTATCCTCAGCGCCAAGTGGCAGAAGCAGTTGCAGCAGTACCACCACGCAGCAGCAGCAGCAGCAGCAGCAGCAGCAGCAGCAACACGAGCAGCAGCAGCAGAAGCATGGCTCTTGTGCTGAGGCCGAGCTTCGGTGGAAACAGTTCGCCAGCCCCTCCACAAGGGCTGGTATCTGCTGCCATGCTGCTCCCACATGATGTGGCTGTAAGCTGCGACGGCAACGGCAAGGCTGCTTGGTGCGATGGCAATGCAGCAGCGATCATCACAGAACTGCAGACGCTGCTTGTTGCGGGCCAAGCAGAGGGGCTGCTGCGACGGGATGTCAGCATCGAAAGCTTGCTGAACCGGTCCGGACTTGCTCTGCTTGAGCGCATGAGGCAGCAACGCGCACAGCAAGAGCACCAGCAGCAGACACAAGGGCAGGCAGAGCAGCAGCAGAGCCATCAGCAGCCACAGCAGCCGCAGTCCCAGCAGCAGCAGCAGCAGCAGCAGCAGCAGCAGCAGCAGCAGCAGCGGCAGCAGCAGCAACCCCACCATCAAACTCCGCAGGAGACACAAGCATCCTCCATTTCCGGGATGAGTTTTCGAGCTGCGCCCAACGGCAAGTCCCGAGTGTCCTCATGCCCAGAATTCTTCACACCTGCTTCTGCTTCTGCCGTGCTGCCCTCCACGCCCCCCCGCATGAGGCCGCCATTGCCGATGCTCGAGGTGCCCGCGAGGCCATCCGCAGGCGGCCAGCGCACTGGCACTGGCTCCAGCAAAAACAGTCCACGATCTGCTGGCGTCTTGGGAGTCTGTGGTCGCTTCGGCAGCGGCAGCAGAAACAGCAGCAACACCAGCAACAGCAGCAACAGTAGCACCGGCGGCTTCCAACATGGGGTCAGTGCAGCACTCGGCAGTCCCGTGTCGTCCAGCAACATGGGCTCCATCTCAATCCACGGTAGCGCAGTGATGGTTGCGCCACTGGCAGCATTGCACGTGCAGTCGGCCCATGCGCACAAGCCAAGCACCACAGGCATTGCCATGGCTATGGGTTTGGTGAATGCAGCCTCAACATCGGACGTGGTCTCAAGTTCGGCCCCGCATGCCAACCAAGATGCCCAGGCAGCTGGGTTGAGAGCAGCATCGCCGCTGAGGGCAAGCGGCATCGGCAGCACCTTCTCGGACGTTGCGCGCGTGCGGATCCACCAGAAGGCATTGTCTCCTGGGAGTTTGAGGGACGGTGGGTTGGGAGCGCAGTTCCTTGCCAACCCTCAGACCTCCCCTTCCAGCCCTCCCTACACATTCTCCATTCACTCCCCACAAACCCTCATCCGCCCATCGAGCCAAATCCCTGCCACTCCCCCCAAGAACACGGGGGAAAAGGCACCGTCGTTGTGCTGGCCGCATCACACACAAGCTCCAAAGGTTGTCAGGTCAAAGTCGAACGAAGAGAACCCCGCAAACCCTTCCGTAGAGCACCACACTTCGGCATCACATCTTCCGCCGCCCTCGCCCTCGACCACCACCACCACCACCACCACCACCACCACCACCACCATCGGCAGCAGGCTGGTATCTCCCTTACCAAGCACGCGCGGAGGCAAGCACGGTGGAGATCAGGCTGCAACACAGTCTTCCCCATCAACCGCCGAAGCAGGTCTGATTGCAAACCATGCCCATGATGCGGAGTCAAAGGTGGAGGAAGAAGCGCCGAGGAAGCGACTGTCAGCACCCACCCCTCACGTAAGGAACCCCCCGGTGAGCCCCCGGCAGGGTGAGAGGCTGAGAAGCCCCTCGTCCCGATTGCTCGCGCTCACTGCTCAAGCAGGGAAGGGGAAGCCCAGGTCCTGTGGATCCAGATCGTGTGACGCCATATCGATCGTGAAGCAGGGGGACTGTGACTCTGCTGAGGTCTCTAAAGAGGGAACGCCTGGCCCCAGCGCCCAACTCTGCTACTCCTCTACAACAGAATCATTTGGAAAGAAGGGAGCAGCGGCCATTTCTCCCAGGTCCTTGCTGCCAGGAAGCCCAACTGCTGCTGCTGCAGGGGAAGGCACTCCTGCAGCAGCATCAGCAGCAGTTGCCGTGGCAGCAGGGGCAGGTGCTGCATCAGAGCCAAACTCAAAGAATCCCTCTGCTCGTTTCGTCTACTGCAGTGCAGCAAGCCATCGGCTGACACCAGAGGAGTTCTCACCAGTCAGTGCTGCCGAAAGCAAACGTGTTGATGATGCTCCTGCTGCTCCCGCCATCACCACGGCTTCTGGTGTTACTGCTTCTGCTACTGCAGCTACTGCGAGCACAGCTCTTGACATCCAGGAGGATTGGCTCTGCGGAGCAGCAGCAGCAGCGGCCTCACGGCGGGGCAGTAGAGCAAGAAGGCTCGGGCAGCTTCAGCAGGCAGAGGAGCGGAGCAACTCAAGGTTCAGCTTCTCCGACTGGAACCCGGAGGATCTTCCCCTTGAAGCACAGCGGAGGCGAGCGAGTGACTCCATGGCAGGGGCTGCTTCAAACGGAGGGAAGCACTACAGTCGAGCCCCTGCGTCTTGTGTGCCGGGCCCTGTCTCCAGCCTCACAGAGGCTACAGGATCACCTCGTCAAATTGCTGCGGAAGTTTCCTTGCAGCAGCAAGAACAGCAGCAGCGGCAGCAGCTGCTGCTGCTGCAGCAGCAGCAGCAGCACGGACAGCAGCAGCAGCAGCAGCAGAAGCGCGGACAGCAGCAGGAGCAGCAGCACCAGCAGCAGCAACAGCAGCAGCAGAAGCAGCAACAGCACGAACAGTATCAGCACCATCAGCAGCAGCAGCAGCAGCAGCAGCAGCAGCAGCAGCAGCAGCAGCAGCAGCAGCAGCAGCAGGAGGAGGAGCAGCAGCAGCAGCAGCAGCAGCAGTATCAGCAGCAGCAGTATCAGCAGCAGCAGCAGCAACAGCAGCAGCAGCAGCAGCAGCAGCAGCAGCAGCAGCAGCAGCAGCAGGAACAAGAGCCACAGAAACACCCATGTGGTCGAAGCCGAGGGAAGGCGGAAAGAGGTTCCAACGTTTCTGCTGGGTCAGAGAAGGAGATGCTGAGTAGCCTTTTGAGCCCCTTCTGTGGCCACACCAAACAGCTTGCAGCAGCACCAGCTGCAGCAGCTGCTGCAACAGCAGCACCAGCAGCTGGCCCTACATTGGGAGGCGCCCACGCCAATACCACACAGGCGGCCCCCGCATCTTTCGCGAGGATGAGAAAGAAGGTGATGTCCGTTCAGGATCTCACACTCTTTTCCAACGACAAGAGTGGGGGAGAGAGGAGCCCTGTGGGGTCCGATTGGTTCCTGGACATATCGATGGACTTCCTCTCACCCGACTCTGAAACTCCGGGGCTCCCAGAAGAGCAGGGTTCAAGTCCTGGAGCACCAGAATGCGCAGGTGGTGAAGGAACGAGTTCCAACACACTGCAGCAAGCTCCTGCTGGATCTTCGACCGGGTGGAGCCTGGGCCTGCCGCAACCCTTGCCAGTACTCGCCAACTCCAACGATGCTGCCTCGGCAGCAGCCCTCGCTCCATGGCAGCCAAACGGAGCACACCCTCATAAAGGCACAAAGGCTCCACCAACTCTGGCCATTCCACTGAATAGCGGCTGTGGGGATCCTGGTCAGCCAGGTTTCCCTCTTACTCTCCCTTCTTCTCCTTCTTCTTCTGCCCACGCTTCTCCCACGGGCCACCTCACCGTCCTGGGTTCACCCATGGGCAGCCTGCGGAGAAAGTACATTGTGAAGAAGAAGATCGGATCGGGAAGCTTTGGAGAAATCTGGCTGGTGAAGGAGAAGGCGACGAGGGAGGTGTGGGCGTGCAAGAGCGTGAGCAAGGCGAAGCTTCTGTGTGTTGAAGACGAGGAGATGATGAGGGTGGAGGTGGCGGCGTTGCATTCGCTGCGTGGCCACCCTCATGTGGTGCAGCTGAGGGAAGTCATTGAGGACGAGAAGGTGAGGGAAATTGATGTTGCTGTGGATGCCGTGTGGTGGCGGGACTTGGGAGTTTTTGCATGGCTGCTGAGTTTGCAATGGCTGCGGAGTCTCACATGCTGGTACTTGCTAATCCACCTCACATTGCTTCAGGTGCATGCGTTGGTGTGCATGCCTCGGTGTGTATGCATCGGTCCGCATACATTGGTGGGCATGCATCAGTCAACGTAAATAGTGGACTGATGCATGCATCGATTTGCATTGCTTTGATGTGCCCTGCATTCGTGCGAATTCGTTGCCGTGCTTTCTCTTCTTCTCCTTCTCCTTTTCCTTATGTTTTCTCTCCTTATTCTTCTTTCTGTCTTCCAGGAGGTGCACATCATCATGGAGCTATGCCAGGGCGGGGACCTCTTCGACAAGGTGAAGATAAAGCGTCACTTTTCAGAGCGCGAGTCGGCACTCATCCTCCGCCGCCTCGTCACAGTCATCCGCGACAGCCACAGCCTCGGCATCGTGCACCGCGACATCAAGCTCGAGAACCTTCTGCTGGGATCGCCGCACGACTGCACCGACATCAAAGTGACCGACTTTGGAATCTCGGCCATGCTCGTACCAGGTAGGGACGTTGGCATAGCCACTGACCCTTCGATGTCTATTGACGTTTACGTCTTGCCGGTACAGTGTTTGTGTCTTCACAACGTTGTTTCAAACGTGCGAAAGACGCCTTTTTTCTTGATCACACTCCTTGTAGCACAGAGCTAGCTCATGGCAACGACTGACAATGTTCCTGCTGCGCCGACCTGGCCAGCCGTGCATGCATCGGCCCGCCATGTACCCATGCATCTACCCTCCATACTCGCCATGCATCGCAATTCTACAGGTGAGACATTCTCCGACCTGGTGGGGTCGCACCTCTACATGGCGCCGGAGGTCGTGGTCGGATGCTACGGCACGGAAGTCGACGTGTGGAGTGCGGGCGTGGTGTTGCACGTGCTGCTGTCGGGCTTCCCTCCGTTCTGGGCATCCACAGACGACGGCATTCTGCACGCCGTCGTGTCCAAGCCGCTGCGGCTGACTGCCCATCCGTGGCCCTACGTGTCCGAGGCTGCCAAGAGTCTCGTGCGGCGGATGCTGTGCAAGGACCCCAAGCGCCGGGCTTCATGCGACGAAGTTCTGCGTGAGTTCTTCTTCCTCATCTTTCTGTTCTTTGCTTTTTTGTCTCTTTTCTTCCATCTGCCACCTACTCATACATCTGCCCAGCAGACTTTTTGCCTGCCCGTTGGACTGTCCCGTTGGACTGTCCCCTCCCCTGTTGTTCAGTCTTTCCCATCATCTGGCCGGTCTACTTCTGTCCTTCCGTCCGTCCGACCATCCGTCAGCCCGGCAGTCTGCCTGTCCATCTGTCCGTCCTTTCATCCGCCCGTCCGTCTGTCCTTCCATCCGTCTGCCCATCTTTCCGTCCATCTGTCCGTCCGTCGAGCTGTCCATCCAACCATCTATCCGTCAGTTCGTCCCTACGTCCCTCCGTCCTTCCGTCTGTCTGTCCTTCAATCCATCGGTAAGTCCATCATTCCGTCCGTCCATCCGTCTGTCCTTCCGTCTATCTGACCAGCAGCGCCCCCGGTCTATCCGACCGTCTGCCTATTGGGCTCTCTATCCGATCATTCAACCCTTGGTCCGCCCTCCCTCCCACTCTGCCAACCCATTCTACCATTTTTCCTTGAGCCATGCTCATGGGATTGTCCTGCATGGATCCATGGTCTCCTCAAATGTCAAGGCATTCACAAATAGGTGACGTGTGGCGTCTTGCAGTTGGTACTCCCCGTGTGAACGTGTAGTCGTGCAGCGCTCTACTGCCGCTCGGTTGCGGTTCAAACCTCTGAAGACCAACTCACTCCTGCATGCAACTTCCTTCTGCAATCCTTTCTATGTGCAGGCGACGAATGGCTCACATCCTTTTCTTCATGACAACCTTAGCACCATGATGTGCAACGAGGGCCAGATATTGGCACCAGACGACACGACAGTCAAACAGCCCAACCGTGTTTCATGCGTCTGCTGAAGATGGAAATCTTCGGATGCACGTAGGCAAAGCTACTGTTCGTAAGCAAACGGCGTTCTGGGCAAGACCCAATACCAGTGTACCATCTACAAATGTGTCATGGGCTTGATCTGACCACAGAGGCGGTCTAACGAGGCGCATGATGAGGATACCATGCCAAAAAGGTTTATAAAAAGCATACATACCCTAAACTGAGCATTTATCGTACACCTTGTTTATGCTGGTCAAACAGACTGACTTTCTGACCACCACTCACATTTGTAACATGGGCACAATCAGCCAACAAGCCCTAGGGATTCTTACTCCAGACTGGTACGGTGTGGCGACAAGTTTCCTTCACTTTGTACATTGGCGTTCCACAGATTCATTTGGAGTTGTACTGAGCTGCACAAACTTGAATCGACTTGTACAGAAATTTGTGGTGCTGTGCCGAGCTGTACCAAGCTGGATGGAGCTGAACATAGTCATAAAAAACTTAACTCAGTCTTGTGGAGATTTATGGAAGTGTACACAGTTTTCCGAAGTTGTACATAATTGTGTAGTTCAAAGTAAGACAGAAAAGGAGGACGGTGATTTTGGACACAACAACACCGTCATTGTACAGAGGTGGATGGAGTTGCACTGGGCTGTACAGAGGTCTACGGAGTTGTACATATTCTTACTGGTTGTGCGGAGTTTTACATCGTGGTGCAGAAACAGATGTGCACAAAGTTGTAAGGACTCGTAGGTAGATGTGTGGAGATTTTACTTGTGTAGTGTTGCCTGGGGATGTGCAGAGTTGTATGAAGTTGGACGTTTTTTTATGGGGTTGCAAATATTTGCATGGAATCTCTGAGTTTTATGGAGTCCGTACAATGTTCTTCAGAGTTTTGCAGAGTTGTAAACAAGTGAGAGGAGTTGGTCCAAATTTGTAAGCAGTTTACAGAGCAATACGAAGCTCTACGAAGCACAGACATATATAGGGTTTTGTGGAGTCTTTCATAGTTGTAGGGAGATGTTTGGAGTTGTTCAGATATGTTGGTTTTTGCACATCTCTCATTGTGCTCTGTTGTGTCCTCCCGGCTTGTGTACATCGGCGTGCAGATGACTGACGGCGAGACGCGACGCTGATGGAGTGTCGTCCGGTGGAGCCGACGCACGCTGAGGTCTTCTCGCAGTTCGCTGGAGCCTCCTCTCTCAGGCGACGCGCTCAGCTCCATCGGCAGGCCTCCTCGGCGGTCGTGCTGCCGGCGGTCATTGACACCGCATTTGCTGCTTGCATGCGTCCAGCGCGTCCTATTGCGTCTGTGTCGTCATGCACTGCCTAGGGTCCCAGTTGCATGTTGCATGGCCCTGTTCGGCAGCACAAACCATTGTGGGCATTATCTGGGTTTAGGCTGCCATAACTCCTCGCTACTATTTTTCTAGCAGATTCTGACCGCACGGCTGCGTTCGCAGCGGCGGTATTATGGTATGGTCCAGTTTTCAGGCAAAACGGACGACGCCCGGGTTTTGGGCTGTCGGCTGTCTGGCAGGCCTCACCGAGAAAACCTGCCAGCCTGAACTGAGCTATTTTCTGATTGGCTGTTGAACTGAGTAACAAGCTCTACAGAGCTGGGGGGGGCCTAGAACTTGGAGGGGTCTCCCATTGTTGTTTATTCTTCATTCCTAATCAGTCACTTGCAGTTTTCAGCTGCTTTCTGGCGCTAACACTGGCGCGCGCGTTCCTGAGTAACAAACCCAGAGCTTCCAGACTTAGACTCTAGAGCAGCAGACTGAGGGGGCAGCTGACTTAAGCAACGAGCGTGGAAGCCCGCACGCTGCATCAACAACGCTGCTGCCCCAACCTGCTGCCTAGGCAATTCCATTTTGGTATCAGAGCCAGAGCGTAGCAGCAGCAGCAGAAGACTGACGAACAGGTGCCAGACAACGCCGGCGGACCCCCATACGCGCCAGTGCAGGGGAAATGCTGCCGGATTTTTTCCGGCAGCATTGAACCGCCTAGTGGCGGCGTCAGATTTTTTCCCACGGCCACTGGGCCAGGGGAAATGCTGCCGAATTTTTTTCGGCAGCACTGACCCCCACGCGTGACGCGAGGAGAAGAGCGGCAGGCGGCTTCTGACGTCTGCGGGCGACGACGCAAGTGGCGAACGTCACCCAGGTGCAGTGACTGGCACCGACAGCAGCAGCAGGCGGTAGCAGCAGCTCGCAGCAGCACGCAGCAGCAACAACTCGCGGCAGCAGCAGCAGCAGCTTGCGGCAGCGGCAGCAGCAGCGCGCAGCAGCGGCAGCAGCAGCAGCTGCACGCAGCAGCAGCTCGCAGCAGCAGCCCGTAGCGGCAGCAGGCAGCAGCGGCAGCGGCAGCGGCAGCCGGCAGCAGCGGCAGCAGCAGCAGCGAGCTGCAGCAGGGAGCTGCAGCAGCTCGCAGCAGCTGCAGCAGCGTGCAGCAGCAGCAGCAGCGAGCTGCAGCAGCTGTTGCAGCGAGCTGCAGCAGCAGCCAGCAGCAGCAGCTGCCAGCCGCGGCTGCTGC
>SZWC01002581.1:185108-195787 GCA_023375785.1 Penium margaritaceum | reverse complement strand
TGCACAGGAGGACCAAGCACATCGAGATCCGTCATCACTACGCGCGGGACTTGGTGGCGAAGGGAGATGCGGCTATTGTGCATTGTGGCACTAAGCGCATGCTCGCCGATGCCATGACCAAGGCACAGCCCAAGGACAGGCACGACGCGAGCTGCATGGAGCTCGGTCTGCGCTGTGAAGTTTAAAATGCTACAGGTTCCAAGGACAGGGCATCAAGGCTGCGGTGCAAGGGGGAGATTGTTGACATGGTGTGCCCCTTGCCATGAGTGCCGTTGAGTGTACTTCCTGGTTCGACCACTGAGGAGTGGTCGAACACCTGATCTGACTTTAGATTTGGATTCCTTGGATTTTTCCATGCAGGATCGAGCTTTGAATCGCTCGATTTGAGTGAGTATTCAGAAAGTTAGCCTAGCCCGAAAAACGGGTGTTGGGTGGGTGGAATCTGGTACCCGCCATGGGTGGCGGGATATTCCACCGCCAGGGATCCGAGTTCATTCCTAATGGCCTCCAAATGCACCCGGGGCATGAATGAGGTGACCATAAGGACCTCCTTGACCAGGATGAACTTCTCCTTGACTTCTGGGCGAGGAAAGGCGCTTCGACGGGTCATCGTCGAAGCGCCTCCCGTTGCCTAGAGTGCAAGACCAGGTGGGCGGCTCCACCAAGGGTTACTTCGATGGCCGTAGCAGGGGCTCTACTACTCCGTTTTGGGCGTGCTTGGATGCGTTGGAAAGCTTAGATCACAGGCTATAAGGATCTTATGTAATCTCACTATGCTAACTAACAAAAAGGTGTTTCGATTCAGATCTACTGAATGCGACGTGTTCTGCCCACTCACATCCGTGATCCTTGTGCTCCACACTCTTCACCATTGGTGTCCCTTGGCTGCCCCAAACCTTGGTAGCGTGCATCAGCAAGAGCTAGGCATCCTTGAGGGTGCCTCCACACCCACTAGAGCCAACAAAGGGTTATGGGCCCACGTGCCTAGAGGGACCCTAGCTCTACAACGTTCACGCTACCGCCGCGCGCCATGGCACCGACCGAGCAAGATAGCATCGGCGTCTCCAAGTTCGATGGGCTTGGCTTCCACCTTTGGAGGTGGGAGTTTGAGGTCTTCCTCGATGACAAGGGCCTGCTTGAGCTGGTCAAGGGTGAAGAAACTGCCCCTCCGGATACCGCGACGCCGGAGGAAGTGCAAGCGTACAAGAAGCGCAACAAGAAGGCGCTTGCTTTGTTGCTGTATGCGCTTGCTCCGACGCAGCGCTCCCTCATTCAAGGATGCACGGAGGCCGCGGAGGCCTGGAAGAAACTCTTCACCATCTACCAGTCCACCAATCTTGCTAACCAGCTCTTCGTCTTCAAGAGGCTCGTCACCCTCCGAGCCAACGAAGGAGACGACATCATGGAGATCCTGCAGCAGATTGAGTCCCTCACTGCCGAGTGCGTAGCCACTGGATGGAAGGTTGACCCTCAGCTGCAAGCCATGATCCTCCTCCTGGCCTTGCCGGACAGTTGGAGTCCCATGATCACCGTCGTAGGCGGCTGGTCCGCCGATGAGCTGAAGTACCCGAAGGTGGCTGAGTACGTCCGCAACGAATGGATGCGGCGTGGTGGGAGAGAGAGTGGGGCGACATCAACTTCCGCCTATGCCATTCGCCCTCAAGGTGCAGGGGGAGGCAAGAAGGGGAAGGGTGCCAACCAGGGCACCAAGAGAGGTGACAACAAGAGGGAGTGCTAAAATTGTGGCAAACAGGGCCACTACGACTGCCCCAACAAGAAGTCGGACCAGTCCAGGAAGGGCGGGAAGAAGGACACCCAAGCCATGATGGCCAGGGAGTCTACCGACTTGACAGATCCGGAAGTCACTGTCATCGACTCCGGATCAGGCCGCCACACACAATGCAACCGGGCGGCATTCGTCACCTACGGCGCCACCGAGCGGCGCATGACAGTGGCCAACGGTAAAACAGAGTTGGCCGCAGGCGAAGGCAATGTTTGCATTGAGTCGGTGGTGAACGGGAAAGTCATTTCGTGCACCATTTACGACGTGCTCCACATGCCCAACTTTGGGGCAAACCTGCTGTCAGTGAGCCGTCTTACCGACAAGGGGCTCGAGGTACTCTTCAACAAGAAAGAGGCTATCATCCGGAAGGAGGGAGACGGCGAGGTAATTGCACGTGGCAAGAGGGAGGAGGACTTGTACCTTCTCCGTACCAAGGTTCTTGCTGATGCGGTGAGGAACGATGCCGCCAACCTCGCGACGAAGGATGAAGGGGACCTGGACCTGTGGCATCGCCGGTTGTGCCACATCGCTCCCTCAACGGTGAGGGACATGGCAAAGAAGGAAGTGGTGCGGGGTCTTGAGGTCAAGAGCCTCGACGCAGCCAAGGACGCCGTGTGCGAGCCGTGCGTGGTCGGCAAAGCGACACGGCAGCCGTTTGCAGGAAAGGGGACCCGTGCATCGGCAAAGTTGGAGGTAGTGCACACCGATGTGTGTGGACCATTCGAGCCCTCCATTGGTGGGGCGCGCTACTTCGTTACCTTCATCGATGACCACAGCCGCAAGCTCTACCTATACATCATCAAGAGGAAGAGCGATGTCTTGTCGTGCATGCAGGAATTCGTGGCGGCTGTGGAGCGCCAAACGGAATTGAAGGTGAAGGAGTTCCGGAGTGACAACGGCGGCGAGTTCGAGGGCTGCTCGGCATGGATGAAGAGCAAGAGGATCACGTGGCAGAAAACTATGTCACACTCTCCGCAGCAGAATGGCGTCGCCGAGAGGGAGAACCGCACCATCCTCAACATGGTCCGGTCCATGTTGAGTGACGACGGCCTCGCGCAACGGTACTAGGGCGAGGCGGCGTGGACAGCGGCGTGCATCATGAACCTGACGCCGACGAAGCCGCTAAAAGACGCGGAGTCCAACGTGTGGAAGACGCCACAAGAAGTGTGGAGCGGGAGGAAGCCAACTGTGGCACACCTCCATAGTTTGGTTGTGTTGCACATGCTGTTGTGCAGGCACGGGAGGAGCGGGGCAAGCTAGACCCGCGAACCCGCCGGTGCATCTTCGTCGGGTACGAGAGCGGGAGCGAGGCATACCGGCTCTTCGACCCGCGGAGGCAGCAGATCGTGAAGAGTCACGACGTCACGTTCAACGAGGCCAGCCGTTGGACGGGTAAGGACGCGGGACTCTCCAAGCGTGGGGAGTGGCTGCCACTCCTTGAGGGGGAGACGCCGGAGGACGCAAAAGAGGGTGACGTCCCATCGGCTCCAACCGGCAAGAACCATCCGGGCAATGTTGGAGCGGCTGATTTCCATTCAGCCGAGTCGGACAATGAGTCCGAAGCGCCGGCAGCAGTGGAGCCGAACGAGGAGGCGGGGAGTGAGCCCGCATCTCCACGGTCCCCGAGAGAGGGGGAGCAGGCCAGCAGTGCGAGTGGCACCGCGAGGGGGCAGCAGCAGCAGCAGCAGCCCCGGAGAAGCGGACGCGCAAGGAGGACGGCAAAGAGGTACGATGCCGCAGAGGGCATCTGGACTGGGCTCGCTCGAGCGTTCTTTGCGCAAGAGGAGCCCGAGACCGTCAAGGAGGCGTTGCAGCGGAAGGATGGGGCTGAGTGGGAGGGAGCTATAAAATCTGAGCTCGCCTCCCATGAAGAAAATGGCACTTGGCAGCTGATTGACAGGCCGGAGGGCGCAAAAATCATCGGCTCCAAGTGGATCTTCAAGAAGAAGCTCACCAAGGAGGGGAAGGTGGAGCGGTACAAGGCGCGGCTGGTCGCGAAGGGGTACGCCCAGCGAAAGGGTGAACACTACGATGAAACCTTCGCACCGGTGGCGAAGTTCGCCTCCATTTGCTCCATCCTCTCGGTGGCGGCGGTGCGCGACTACGAAGTCCACCAAATGGACGTGAAAACTGCGTTCCTCAATGGCGACCTGGACAAGGAGGTCTACATGGAGGTGCCGGAGGGGGTGGACGCGCCGCCGGGGAAGGTGTGACGGCTTCACAAGGCGCTCTACGGGCTGAAGCAAGCGCCACTCATGTGGTACCTGAAAATGGACGGCTTCATGGCCGAGCTTGGCTTCAAGCGCTGCGAGGCGGATCACAGCGTGTACGTGCGGAAGCAGCCGGGTTGCACCAGATCGTGGCACTCTACGTGGACGATCTCATCCTCGTGTCGTCGGACATGGAGGAGTTGGTGAACCTGAAGCGACAGCTGGGCAGTCGGTTCAAAATGACCGACATGGGCGAGCTCGAGTACTACCTCGGCGTCGCCATCAAGAGGGACCGCAAGGCACGCACGCTCGAGATGGGGCAGGCAAAGTACGTGCAAGAGGTGCTCCGCCGCTACAACATGGAGGAGTGCAACCCCATCGGCACACCCATGACCACCACGTGTGAGCTGAGCTCGAGCATGGGCCCGAGCACGGACGAGGAGAAGGAGGAGATGACAGGTGTGCCATACCAGTCCGCATTGGGGAGCATTATGTACGCCATGGTGGCGACGCGGCCCGACCTGGCCTTCGCGGAGGGCCAAGTGAGCCGCTACGTTGCTGACCCCGGGCCGTTGCATTGGCAAGCGGTGAAGTGGATCCTCCGCTATCTCAAGGCGACAAAACAGTCGCGGCTCGTGTTTGGAGGGGGAGCGCGTGACGACTCCCTCGAGTTGGTCAGCTACTCGGATGCCGACTGGGCTGGTGATGTGGATGATAGAAAATCAACGTCCGGGTACGTGTTTGTTCTTGGTGGTGCAGCAGTTTCATGGGCAAGCCGGAAGCAGGACTGCGTGGCGTTGTCCAGCACCGAAGCGGAGTACATCGCGCTCGCGGAAGCCGCAAAGGAGATGGTGTGGCTGAGGCGGCTGCTAAAGGAGATCGGCGTGCCGCAAAGGAAGCCGACGGTACTCAACGTTGACAACATGAGTGACATAAGCCTCACCCAGAACCCAGTATTGCACAGGAGGACCAAGCACATCGAGATCCGTCATCACTACGCGCGGGACTTGGTGGCGAAGGGAGATGCGGCTATTGTGCATTGTGGCACTAAGCGCATGCTCGCCGATGCCATGACCAAGGCACAGCCCAAGGACAGGCACGACGCGAGTTACATGGAGCTCGGTCTGCACTGTGAAGTTTAAAATGCTACAGGTTCCAAGGACAGGGCATCAAGGCTGCGGTGCAAGGGGGAGATTGTTGACGGTGTACCCCTTGCCATGAGTGCCGTTGAGTGTACTTCCTGGTTCGACCACTGAGGAGTGGTCGAACACCTGATCTGAATCTAGATTTGGATTCCTTGGATTTTTCCATGCAGGATAGAGCTTTGAATCGCTCGATTTGAGTGAGTATTCAGAAAGTTAGCCTAGCCCGAAAAACGGGTGTTGGGTGGGTGGAATCTGGTACCCGCCATGGGTGGCGGGATATTCCACCGCCAGGGATCCGAGTTCATTCCTAATGGCCTCCAAATGCACCCGGGGCATGAATGAGGTGACCATAAGGACCTCCTTGACCAGGATGAACTTCTCCTTGACTTCTGGGCGAGGAAAGGCGCTTCGACGGGTCATCGTCGAAGCGCCTCCCGTTGCCTAGAGTGCAAGNCCAGGTGGGCGGCTCCACCAAGGGTTACTTTGACGGCCGTAGCAGGGGCTCTACTGCTCCGTTTTGGGCGTGCTTGGATGCGTTGGAAAGCTTAGATCACAGGCTATAAGGATCTGATGTAATCTCACTATACTAAGTAACAAAAACGTGTTTCGATTCAGATCTACTGAATGCGACGTGTTCTGCCCACTCACATCCGTGATCCTTGTGCTCCACACTCTTCACCATTGGTGTCCCTTGGCTGTCCCAAACCTTGGTAGCGTGCATCAGCAAGAGCTAGGCATCCTTGAGGGTGCCTCCACACCCACTAGAGCCAACAGCCTTTCCCCTGACAACTCCTCGTCTACCTATCACCCCTCCCACACCAGACTCTGCCCCTCCAGCAAACCTCATGTTGGCCCCTGCCTCCACTTCTGTGGCCTCTAATTCCCCATTCGTTCCAGCATCTGCCCCCTCTCTGAGGCCCACTTCATCCTGGCGTAAGATAGATCTCCCCTATCTGATTCTCTTGCATGTCATACCATCTTAGTATCTGATCAGTCCTGCCCTCATGATGTCAATACTCCGTCATCTCCTTAGAGACCATTTTCATTTCTTGGTGGGGAAACTGTGGCTCCTAGAGCCTCTAACCCTGCCAGGCTCGCACCCAGGCTCACACTGGCCAGTCCTCAGCTCCCCAGTGCACCCTCTTATGTCCTCCAAAACCAATGTGAGTGTGTTCATATGAACCAAGGCTCTCAGACTGACTTTGTCATCATCTTGAATAGTTGATGCCTATACCCAGTCCACTACGGGATATGAGCTACTGACCTGGGAGCGTTACCCGACCTCCTCAACACGTAGTTTGTGTTGTTTTATCTTGTACTTGTGCAGTTAATTTGCCTTGGCAGCCCAGGTGACACCCTTCAAATCTGACACTGGGAAGCACGCACTTCAACAGATGATGAATAGTGGGAGAAAGCATGCAAAGAGGATCAGGTTCTACATGGCCGTAGCAAACGGTGTAGGTTCTATATGGCTGAAGCATTTTCCCCCTTGGCAGGAAGGCCATGGGGCCTTCTAATGGAAGGCAAATTATGACTGCTTGTTGCATATTTCTAAGGCTAATACTATCAGAAAATGATTTCTTGCAGATCCCAAAGATTTACTTTAAACAGACCTTTGCAACTTTCAGCCACCTTCTCACGAGAAGATTTCTTTCCATTCTTGTTTTACAGCGTGAAGAGGAGCTTCGAGTTATGGTTAATCACCCCAAATTCATACACTTGATGATCAGTGTATGAAAAAGTGTAATTCTGCATGCTAACATTTTTCAGGGAACATCCACACTAATTCATGCCGGAAAATCCCAGATGTACATTCCTTGTATGGAATAAGAACTTAATGTGATCTATGTGATATTTATTAGTATCTGCAAACATTCTATGTTCACTGTTTTTTTCACGTCCCAATACACTTGTTGACACATAAGTTAACGGGTGATGCAATTGGTCATATACGAAGTGTCTGCATCATGGGAGGTTCTATTGAGGATGGTGTAGGGCCACGGATGGGCAAGCTCATGAAAAGGTTCACTTTCATCTTCCTGTGAGTCTCCTTTCCTAATGTGTCCAAATGGGAATGCATATACACATTCTCCATCGAATCATAAATATTTTGTTTTGCTGGTGCACTGAGTCACTGTGAACTCTTAGTTGGTTTACATGCTATCGCATACAACTACCTGGGTGGATTCCGAGATTGATGTGACATAGTGTGTGAAGCAGTTGCTCCATGTTCCGAGTTACTAGACCCGCTTGCCATCCGTTTGCTGCAGCCACTTGTTCTCAAATCCATCTGTAGCTACCCACTGTGTCACCATCACGAGAAGCCAATTGTGGCAGGTTTTGGCAGACAATGGACTTGTCGGTTTTGACAGTTGTTTTAGAAAATCTGAATTTGAAACTGCCATTACAGCTAGGATGTTCTGATGTGGTCACTTTTGGGTTCTTTATTTCAACCACCCAGATTTTTGGCCGTTTCATTCTGGGCAGGAATCTGCCTGACTTGTCATTCGCCGCTTCTTCCCAACTTTCTGGTTACTTGAGTAACAGGCCCTACAACGGTTCCTACCAGGAGGAGCCTCTCCACCAGTACCTTTAATCCTTCCACTCATTCACATCTGGTTTTCAGCAGCAATCTCAGCGCTAGCCTCCAAGCTCAGAAGCTACCTCCTTTTTCTTCTATGTTTTAGATGCTACCACCAGCTTGCACATCAACGTCGTGCATGAACCAGCCACAATAACATACCCTAGTAAACTATGAATTCAATATTTGTTCCATGATTAATTAAATGGAATTTTTGGCATCTTGAAAGGCTTTGGGGGTAATTTAAAGATTGAAAAAAATGAGGGATAGGTCTTTCAAATCCGCAAAAGGGTGTAATTTGTCTTTTCTTTTGATGATGGAACAGGCTTAATGCGTTTTTCGACCAACTTTTTAACTGTGATCACTTGACTATTCTGTGTTTAAAATGGTCAAGTACTCATCACTCTTTACATATTTTTTCCCCAAACGCCAGACACAAGGCGGGCATTTCTGTGGCCACAGTGACCACAGAAATGCCTCTCGCCTCTTTGTGAACATGGTTGCCCCAAGCATATTGTAACCTGCAACATCCAAAATGAAAACAGTGGTATCTCTGGACCGGGTTAGTAGTTAGAAAAAAGTGTAGAGTAATACCGTTTAACATGGAATTCATATCCCAATTCAGACATAATGGAATCAATTTAGTGTCAATTTTACATTAAAAAGCTCCACGTTCTGAGGATATCCCGCCATCCCCCCCCCCCCCAAACGAACATGAAATTAAAGTAAAGTGGGGTAAAATGGAAGAAACAAACTTCCTCCCCTTGTTTGAGGTTCCAAAAATTGAACCTTTGTCCCCCAATGAGTAATAACATAGTTCCATAGTTTCAGTCTAATCTCCATGTGGCCTCAAGACAGTGAGAAAAGACGCATCTGGTCTGTGAACTTAGCCTCATCATGCAATGTGTGATCCATTTCAAACCTTGTCAAGATCAAGAGCAAGAGCAAGAGCAAGAGTAATCTGAATCCCTGCTAATCCACTAACAGACGCTCACAGGCCTTGCCCTCCACTCCCGCTGGCCATCAATGCCTCCAATACAAATCAATGACCTCAACCCGCCACACAAGCCGCCCATGCTCCCCCACATACGGGGGTGGAGAAACCGCCAAGGTCTCGCACCAAGATCCAGCCTGCAACTCCTCACCTTTCCCTCCTTCGCATGAGTTGTTGAATCCCCTGCGCCTGTCATCAGTTGGCCCTGAAATTCTACCATCCTCACATCCATCACTCAAGCCATCTCCAACTCCTTTTCCATGAGACAAAAATCCAAAAACAGCTTTAGTTCCATGGGTGCAACTGAACCCTCTGTGAGTTTTAATTGCTACAAATTCACATGGAGAATGAATTGTAATTCAAGGAGGTAAATGTGATCTTTAGCACATGTCCAAATCATGACAGCCAGGGAGTATCCCCCTGAAAACCGGCTGCCCAATGCTGGATCTCCTGCCACCATGTGAAACTCCCCTTATGCGAGGTCCCCTCCTCTCTGGTGTTAAAAATTTTTCACGTACCTGCCTCCATCATTACAATAAACCACTGCTCTTTCTTGTCTTAAAATTAGTAGAGGTTGAGCTCAGGATACAGGGTTCCCACCTGTCCTTGACAAAGAGCCTCAAAGGAAGAAGGGCCCTATTGCACAGCCAAATGAATCCCTGTCCAGGTTTCCTCTTACGATGGGTAGTGCAGGTTGACCTCCTCGTATGTGGAGAGGTACGGGCAAGAAAAGGGACAGCGAGGATAGAGGAGGATGTAAAGCAGTGTAATCTGGACAGTTCCAACAACATTGATTATGACTTACGGTTTCCTTCAATGTGCAATCTAAGGAAAGATTTGGAGTCTACAAGAAAAATCGTGTGATACCAGCTCAATAATGGGTTGATCCATCAAGAATTGAGGAAGTTACGCATGGTCAAAGGTTGGACCGGCCGAAGGAAAAACTGGTGACGGGAATTAATCCCCAAGTATAGGGCTCAACCCTCCAAAGGCCCTACGAGGCCAAAGTGTACCTTGGGACACGGTTCACCAATGAATCAAGGATTATTGAGAGCTAAAGGTGCTTTAGAATGGCATCCCGATGTGTTATTACCAGAAAGGGCGCTTTGGGCAAACATTGTCGCTGCTAGTGGTGCAGCCAGCGGCAGATTGCCATTGTTCACGAAAATGGCCACATCTTGGTTGTTCCTCCACAGAGCCGTGCACGGCTTGGCAACCTCAGACCGCATAGATAGTGTCACCATGTATACATGTCTAATATGTTGAAACTTAATAACAAGTACATTTTACTCCTACTTTTCCACACTTTTCCTCGTGCTCCCCCTTAGACAATCTTATGTGTCCACATATGTTGTAAGGTATGCAGCGGCCTCCACTTGGTCGCCATTGCTGCCTGTTGGTGCTTATATTCTCCAGTTGAGGCTGGCACAACACACCCTATTTACAAACAGGGTACATAGGCCTCGGCACGAGAAACTAAATACTCGTTATTTAAATATCTAGAAAAGTGTCCATCTTTTTAATGTTAGATACTACCTGCTGATAGACTCCTGAAGGACACACAAAATTGTTCCAATAAACAAAAAAAGACTAAATTTTTCATGTATTAGAATAATGTAAGTACTCAAATACATGAATACTAGCAGACACACCCCAGGTGTCTAGTGGTCATGCACTGTCACTTGCAGAAACAATAAACTATATTCGCATTTACGGTATGTATTTGATTCGTTGGCGGGATCACCGCCTACGTCGATTTTATTGGCGCACAGCCGAGGAAGTCATGTGTAATGGTAGTCTTATTTTCTGGCGTAATTGGGGCCTCGTCCGAGTGTCAGCGGAATTTGAACCTTTTCCCACTTTTAGAAACTGAGATCGCGGTCAAGCTCATCTGTCTTCAACAGCAGATGTGAGGAGGAAGATGAGTAGAAGGAGGAGGAGGAGGAGGAGGAGGAGGAGGAGGAGG